>JAPKLW010006112.1:0-18358 GCA_026898455.1 Plectranthus barbatus | reverse complement strand
TTACATCTGAAAATATATAAACATGCAAATATGCATTATATAAGCCTATAAATATGCATTATATACCCTTGTACAGTTGCAGTATAAGAAAACCATTTCAATCCATACATTCAAACAGGTTTCTCTGAAACTCCCCTGCCTTTGCTTAATCCCAAGCAAGGCCAAGGCAGTGTTCATCGTCATCTTCAAACACCCAAAGTCGATGATCGAGTCGATTAAGGCGAGCCTGATTGCTGGACGAGGTTTGGACAGAGTTCGGTGGCACCCAAATAAGTTTGAGAAATTGGGGGAAATATTGGAATCGAGTATGGAGGTGGGGCTCATGGTTTCTGCATCAAAAGCGGTTTTCGAGAGAAACCCATCGAAGAGTCTTGGAGAATTCAGTAAGGATGAGATTGGTGAGCAAGAATTTTTGGTGGGAGAGAGAAACGAAGTGCTTATTTGGATGATTAAAGGTTGAAATTATCAGAAATCATAAAGAAATGAGAAGGGAATAAAGTTGAGATTGCACTTTTACATATTTACCCATACTCTGCAACTATTTTATATTACCGAATGCAACTTTAAAAAATCGCCCCTCAAATAGATCTCAGTCATTCGAACCTTGATTTAGACGTACATGATTCATTCTCATCTCTCATCTAAGAGACCACTTGTGACTCTAACACATCCCTATATATATATATATATATATAGGGGTGCGTTAAAGTGACAAGTACCCCCTTGGATGGGAGATGAGAATGAATCTGGGCCATTTAAAAAATGATATGAACGACCAAGATCATTTTAGGGTGCAATTTTTAAAGCTGCATTCGGTATTATAAAAAAGTTGCAAATTAAGGGTAAATTTGTCCAAAATTTAAATTGCAAGCTACCGCATTAATTCCGTATCCCTCGCTTTTCGCGCATGATCTTAAACTTATTTTGAATTAATTGCAGTTACCAAACACAATTTCACTCGACAAAAAATCAGAATCCTCTCTAAATTTTTCAACCCTTGTTCTCCAGAAATCGCCGTTTCTACTCCGACATTCCTGCGCGATTTGAAGAAAATCTGCAAACGTTGAAGTTTTCGACGTCAAGGTATGATTTGAGCACTGTAATTTACGCATTTCAGCGGTTTTCCATCTTCCATTCGTCGTTTATACTGAAGGATTGAACCGAACCCTAATTCGTTGATTTTTTTTGGTATTTCTGGCTTAGTAAGAGATTGTTGGTTGTACGCTGTCGAACATGGGGCGAACAAAAATTGCTCGAAAAACACCAGAGAATCGAGGTATGTTTACCTGTAACTGACATAATATTGTTAATAAAGCAAAATACGGTGCGAAATGTAGTAGAAATTTTGCAGTTATTATAAGTACTAAATTGCGAACAACATTGTTTGGGAATTTTTTTTTAAAAAAAATATGCGACACAGAAGAGTGCTTCATTATAAATTTTGTAAATACATCGATGTTTATTTTATTTCTGCTGTAAATCATGATAAAAACTTGCATAGATTGTTATATGAGTTCACAAATGAAGATATCAGAATGTGCATCAAGAAAATGTAAATTATAACATTTATATTCTATCAAAACTTGCAGTCTGTTATTGTTGTAATTTTAATATAATTTAAAATTCAATATATTATATCAAATGATATTCATTTGCATTAATGTGTCAAATTATATTGCTGTAATTGGTTTACAAAAGTTACTGTGACCATGATCTCTACTTGCAGATTTAGTAATTTGAAAAAAATGTTAGCATGATATCTCAAATTCCAGTGACAGATGAAAAATTATCTCACACAAATCATAAAGATATTTACACTAACTAATATTTTTAAATAGTTGTATTTGTTTGTATAGATAAAAGTATGTGTATGAAAATTGCATTGATGTATTTTATATATATGCCTTAAGTATCAATGTAAATATGCTTTCGCTTATCTAAATATCAAATACATTATATGTGCATCATTGACCTTAATAATATTGCTTTAAATGCTTTAAAATTATTACTGTTTTTATCAACTAAAACTAGCAATCTTTTAATTTCAAATGATTTTATCATTATATCACAATGTGCATTGACAAATGTCAATAATATGCTTATGCAGGCAAAAAAATTTGTTGAATGCTACTCTTATTTGTAAAATGTTGTCTGTCTGCATTCATTTTTATAGATTCATTAATATAGCTTTGAAATATGTTATATATATGCATTAAATAATAATATTTATCTGCAATTATATGATTAATATTTTAACTGGGATTAACACTTTAAATTTGGTTTTAATGTAATAATAGTTAATTTTAGAATGAAATGACAATATGCAATGACAAAAGAAAAGAAGTTGCAGATACTTGAAATTCAATGCATTTAAGTATATTGATAATATCATCTTTATTAGCAATGTATTGATGTGTCTTATATACATGCATTGATGTACAATAACTATCTACATATTTTTTGAATGACTGATTTTTTATTACCTGACATATTAATTTTTGGAATGTGTGTGATGCCCAGTATGCTTTATGCTCTAGCTCCAGAGGTAAGTGACAAGCTTTCCTAAAAACTAATCTGTAGGGTGACATTCCCAAAGGAGTTTTGTATGCAGTTCTGTAGGCCAACCGTGAATCATCCAAATATTTGGACCAATCCTTTCAGGTGACATTCACCACCTTCTCTCGTACACTCTTGACTTCTCTGTTGGAAAGTTCTGCTAACCCATTAGTTTGTGGATGATAGGCTATAGAAACTCTGTGGATAACATTATACTTAGCCAACATTGCAGACAGACTCTTATTGATGAGGTGAGTGCCTTCATCACTAATTAAAGCTCTTGGTGTGCGAAATCTGGTAAAAATGTTCTTGTGAATGAATTTCATCACTGTGGTTGAATCATTACGGTCACAGGTACATGATTCAACACACCTAGACATATAATCCACTGCCAATAAAATGTATTCATTCCCAAAAGACATTGGAAAGGGACCCATAAAATCCATTCCCCAAACAACAAACAATTCTATCTCAATTATGTTGTTCAATGGTATTGCATTTCTAACAGGCAAGTTTCCCACCCTCTGACATCTATCACAATTCTTCACAAATGAAAATGAATCTTTAAAGGTAGTGGGCCAAAAGAAACCTGACTCCAGAACCTTTGCGGCTGTTCTTTGTCCACCATAATGTCCTCCGTATACTGCAGTGTGGCACTCTGCCAGAATTGCTAGCACATCTTTCTTAGGTACACATCTCCTGAAAATTTGATCTGAGCCCTGTCTGTACAACATTGGATTATCCCAGTAGTAGTACTTTGTATCAAGAAGAAACTTTTTCAACTGCTGCCCCTTGATTCTGTAAGGCTTCCTCCCAGTTGCTAAATAATTGGCTACGTCTGCATACTATGGGGCTTCCTCTTCACATCTCATCAGCTGCTCATCTGGAAATTTATCATTAACTTGCTCAATATCTTCTTCTCCATTGAGGTTTTCCAATCTAGAAAGATGGTCTGCTACTTGGTTCTCAGTTCCCTTCTTGTCTCTGATTTCCATATCAAATTCTTGTAGTAATAATATCCACCTAATCAACCTTTGTTTGACATCTTTCTTGGCCATTAGATACTTGATTGCTGAGTGGTCTATAGTGGTCTATATAAACAATCACCTTGGACCCCACCAGATAAGACTTGAACTTGTCAAAGGCAAACACCACAGCTAGCAAATCTTTCTCTGTGGTTGTATAATTTCTCTGAGCTCCATCAAGGGTTCGACTTGCATAATAAATCACCCTGAATATCTTTTTCTTTTCTCTGCCCCAAAGCCACTCCTAGAGCATAATTACTGGCATTACACATTAGTTCGAATGGAGAATCCCAATCTGGTGGTTGCATAATTGGTGCAGAAATCAAAGCAGACTTCAGCTTCAGGAATAATTCCATACATTGTGGAGAGAACTCAAATTTCCTGTCTTTCTCAAGCAATTTAGATAAAGGCTTTGCAATTTTTGAGAACTCTCTTATAAACCTTCGGTAAAATCCTGCATGTCCCAAAAAGCTTCTAATTGCCTTGACTGAGTTTGGTACAACCATCTTCTCTATTACTTCAATCTTGGCTGGATCTACTTCCATTCCAGCTTTTGATATCTTGTGTCCCAAAAATACTCCCTGCTGCACCATGAAACAACATTTTTCCCAGTTTAGTACCAACTGTGACATTTCACACAGTTTCAAAACGTTTTCCAAATTCTCCAAGCATGCCTCAAAATCTTCCCCAAACACTGAGAAGTCATCCATGAATATTTCCAACCCATTATCTATCATCTCTAAAAATATGGATATCATACAACGCTGGAATGTTGCTGGAGCATTGCACAATCCGAAAGCCATTCTCCTGAAGGCAAATGTTTCATAAGGACAGGTAAATGTGGTTAAACTTTGATGCTCTGGAGCTATTGCTATCTGATGATACCCTGAATATCCATCCAAAAAGCAATAAAACTCTTGTCCAGCTAACTTATCCAACATCTGATCTACAAATGGTAAAGGAAAGTGATCCTTCTTTGTTGCATCATTCAGCTTCCTGTAGTCAATGCAAATTCTCCATCCAGTTACTGTCCTGGTAGTGATCATCTCGTTGTTCTCATTCTGAACCGCTGTTACTCCTCCTTTCTTAGGAACACACTGCACAGGACTCACCCAAGAGCTATCAGATATGGGAAAGATAATCCCTTTATCCAACCATTTAATAACTTCTTTCTTCACTACTTCCTTCATATTGGGGTTCAACCTCCTCTGTGGTTGAATATAATTCTTGCTTCCTTCCTCTATCAAAACTTTGTGCATACAGATTGTAGGACTTATCCCCTTGATGTCAGCTATAGTCCATCATATTGCCCGTTTATGCCTTTTTAACAGTTCTAACAAGCTTTTCTCATCTTCTTCCTTCAGATTGGCTACTATGATCACATGTAATGTATCTGATTCACCCAGGTAGGCATACTTCAAGTGAGCAGGCAAAGGTTTAAGGGTTAATTCTGGAGGTTCCTCCATAGAAAAATTTGACCCCTTTATTTCTCTAGATAACAGGTCCAATGGCTCAAATGGTTGCCTAACTCCCCCAAACTTTTGCCCTTTTCTACCTATGCTGCAGCTTCACTTGGTAATTCCTCAACATCATCTTCCTTCCCAAATGATTTTCCTCAAAGAATTCTTATAATTCTGACTCCAGAATTCTTACAGAAAAACATTCTTGAGAATCATCATGGACCTTCATGGCATTGAACAAGTTAAAAGTAGCTTGTTCATCTTGCACTCTCATAATTAACTCTCATTTTTCTACATCTATTAGTGTTTTTCCTGTGGCAAGGAATGGTCTTCCTAGGATAATAGGCACCTCCCTGTCTACTTCATACTCTAGAATGATAAAGTCCGCATGGAATATAAACTTATCTACTCTCACGAGCACATCTTCAATCTTCCCCTGTACGGTGGACGTATCAGCTAATTGCAGAGAAATAGTGGTAGGTCTAGCCCCTCTAATGCCCAATTTTTTAAAAATTGATAGTGGCATCAAATTCACACTCGCTCCCAAGTCACATATAACTCTACCCACATCTCGGCCTCCGATAGAACAAGGAATAGAGAAACTCCCTGGGTCCTTTAACTTAGCTGGGATCTGTCTTCTTAAAGGTCCACCTACTTCCTCAAACAGTGAAACTATTTCGAACTCTTTCAGTCTCTTTTTCTTTGATAGGATGTCCTTAAAAAATTTCACATAGGTTGGCATCTCCTCACGTGCCTCTACCAATGGTACATTGATGTGGATTTGTTTCAGCATTTCTAGAAACTTCTTAAACTGTTCCTCTTCTTTCTGCTTCTTGAATCTAGTTGGATATGGTAGCGGTGGTGCGTAATCATACTCGTCCAAACCAGATTTCCTCTTAGCTTTAGAAGTGTTTCCTTCAGGCATTTCTGCAGGTTTCTCCATAGGATCCTCTTCTACCCTCAACTCAAGGGACATATATTTCTCTGCCAGCAGCTTCTCTTTTTGTAAATTTTCTTTGGTCACTGCAGTCCCTGATGATGATCCTTCTCCTGCTTCCAACTTCTCAGCCCGTCTCTCTTCAAACTGCTTTCACTTCTCAGTGTAACCACTTTACACTGCTCCTTTCCATTCATTGGATTCTAAGTGTTGCTCGGTAATGACCCTGGTGGTCTGCTTCTTAATTCATTAGCCAAATGCTCCATTTGCACTTCCAGACTCCTTAAAGAAGATGTTTGGCTTTGAATAAGAGCATCTTGATTCTTAAGTCGCACTTTATTATGAGTCATGAATTCCTTCATCATTTCCTCCATAGTTTTCTCTTGTTTAGGAGGTGGAGCTTTTAGACTTTGCTGGTAATTATAGCCTCCTTTGTTATAATGTTGCTCCCTTGCTGCAGTATTTTGATGCCCTTGTCCAGACCAGGAAAAGTTTGGGTGATTTCTCCATCCAATGTTGTAAGTGTTTGAATATGGGTTATTAGTTTGGTGATGATGATTTCTGTTTCCCATGTAACAAATTGATGCTGGATTTGATGGACATTCCTCAAATTGGTGTGCATCCCCACAATAAATACAATCCAAAGGCATTGAGGTCTCTACAGGCATTGGAGCTGCTTTTCCTGGACTAGTATTCTTCTCAATACTTTTCATAGTTGCTCCTAGGGCCTCCATCTGCGCAGTCAGAGCTTTTATTGGATCAACTTCTAGCACCCCTGCTACCTTAGGAGTAGAAATAGCTGCTGCCCTAGAGTTAGCCCATAAATAATTATTGGCAGCCACTTTGTACAAAATTTCACAAGCCTCATTGTATGTCTTGTCCAACAGTGCTCCTCCAACTGTGGCATCTATCATCATCCTTGAGTTATCAGTAAGCCCATTGTAGAAAATCTCCATCTGAATACTATAGGGTATCCCATGATTTGGGCATCTTCTCAGCAGTTCTTTAAATCTTTCCCATGCTTCACTCACAGATTCATCCTCCTGCTTAAAAGCCATGATTGCATTCCTGCATCGGGAATTTTTAGTTGGAGGAAAATACTTTAGCAGAAAGGTCTCTATCAGCTTATTCCAAGTGGTTACATATCCTGGTGGCAGATTAGTGAGCCAGGTTTTGGCACTATCCCTTAAAGAGAAAGGGAACAACAACATTCTCAAAGCCTCATGTGTAACTCCTTATAGCTTGAAGTTATCACAGATTTCCAAGAAAGACTTCAGATTCAAATGCGGATCCTCTGTAGCCTGTCCCCCAAACTTCCCCAAACTCTGCAGCATTTAAAACATCACCGGTTTCAACTCAAAGTGCAGTGCTTGAACTTCCGGTCTCACAACCCCTGATCAAACTCCAAGAACCTTGGTGCTGTATAAGTTCTGATTATCCTATCTCTATCATCAACCATCTTTCTAGCCTTTTGCTTTCTTTTGTTCTTTTTGAAAGTTCTTTCAATCTCTGGATCAAATAAGAATATTTCTCTGATTTTCTCCTCACTCATGCACTATCAGCGTTCCCTACAATTATAGGAAATGGTTAGTTTCCTATAACTTCAGTCAACCAACAACGCATGTAAATTCAAACAATAAAATAGCATTCAGACTCAATATAAATCACTCCCCGACAATGGCGCCAAAAACTTGTTGTTTTGTGCTAGTAGCTATTATAAATATACGCAAGTGCACGTATGTCTTAACAAGTAATACAGATCTAAGTCCAGTTATCATACCCAAGGGAGTGAAAGTGAGTCGTGCACATCATATTGCTTGTAAATTAAGGTGAATTTGTAACTTCTCTAAACTAAAATAACAAGAAAGCTTATAGAATAAAACCAAACAGTGCTAGAGCAAGTAATAATGTTTCTTCACAAAAAACAATCATAAACTAATTAGATATGGTTTTAAAACGATGATGAAATATACTCGAGTTATCAACTATTGGCTATCTACTCTCCTATATGCTGCAGCATTGTTCAGACATCAACTCTGGTTCTTGCAACCACACTTTCCTATGTCTAGACTATTTTCACAGCGCTAGATCTATGTTTTCTTGCTAACTGTTGGTCCCGAGATCAGAGTCATCGTGGTGAATACAAACAATAAACACACACAAAATGCAGCAGAATATTAACGTTCACTTGCACTTAAGTTCCTCTTTATCGAAGTAGATTTAGCTCAAGGTAGGATTAGGGTTTCTTCAAGTTATACCCAAGCAACTTGGTTGCTAGGTTTCAAAAACAAACATGAGAAACAGTATATCAATAAAACAGTAAAGAGACACAATATTTATATTGGTAAGATTTAATAGATCTACGTCCACTCCTTGGCCGAAACGCTAAGAATTTCACTAAGAAAGTATACGAAATATAAGGATTCGCCTTCCATTTGTAGCAGGCTATGAACTTTCAACCAGACCACTACAAAATTATCCTCCGTTACTTCGTTCTTCTCAGTCAGTTGCAGCTCCGGCCAAGTCAAGGGCGAACCTTCGTAAAACTTGTCCTTTGCTGCTGGGGGAGCTTTTAAAGTTCTCTCCTGAACTAGTCTGTTTTCGAAAATATGCCCGTCGGAGTCAATCCCTTTTCAAAGATGTGACTGTTGGATGCTTCCTAGGATGGAAGGTATCCCAATGATTGGATTCTCGACCGAAGTCAAGGAATTTCTTAAAGGCAGTGTCAGATATTCAATGGAAAACACTCCTGGTTGTTGAGAGCTTTGAATACACTTTTATCTCGTGCTCTCAACTGACTACATTATCACTTGTTCGCTTTGTCAAAGGAATCTCTAACTTAGGATGTTTGCAAGTGTAGACAGTGATTGAAGCAGTAGTCGTCTCTCACTTCTGGACTTGTCTTTTATACCTGGAGATTCAAACTTTGAATCTCTATACCCGTTAGACACAACGGCTCCTTCATCATAGAGTGGTTCGACTTTATCCATCCTTTCCGGCATCGTACAGTACTTTCTGACATACTTAGGGAAAGTTTTGTCCTTTGTGTGTACGTCTAGCAGAACGGTAGTGTAGCAGTCATTGTAAGCTATCTCGCCTTGCTAAGCCTTCTTGGAATGATCTTCTAAGCCTTCCTAGCAATCTGATAAACAATGTATCGGACTGCTGACTGCTTAGCAGTTGCTCACGCTTAGCACTTGATTCCTTTGACTCTGGATTGCTATCGCCTTTAGCAATCTGCTACGTGCTAGCAAATGCTGACTCCTTCAGCATTTCGCTATACTTTGCTTTTAGCAAATGCTAACTTCTTCTAGCATTCTGCTACTTGCTCTTCCGATTGCTGAGTACTTGATTCTAGCAGTCTCTTCCTTTGACATACGATTGCTAATTCCTTAGCAATCCCCTCCTTAGCACTTGACCGCTATTATCTTTAGCAGTCATCATCATTTGCTAATATCTCAAGCAACCACAATCTGCTAGGAATGATTCTAGCAATCTAATCTATTATACCTCGATACCTAGCCTATACAGGACATTACCAGAGTTGCTAGACTATACTAGATTTCAGCAATTGATCGACCAATCTACTAAGGGTTGATCCAACAAAATATTTTACAATATGATCCTAAGGGAGATTTAGGAATAATTTCCCAACAATTTCCCCCCTTTTTGGTGCGATCAAAGCTTACTATCACTTGCTGAATTAAGAGGAAAAATTTATGATTTTTACAACAATTTTCTAAGTACAAAGCTATGCTAAGCTAGCAGTCTAACTCAGAGTTAATCCATCTTAATTGTAGCAGGGATTGGTTTTAGATAATTCCCCCTCAATATGTGCTGGGAATATTTCTCGATTTAAGATATACGTAAATGCTTAAAGGAGTCAACTAGAAATTCTAGCACCCAAATAAATTAGCAGGCATTCACAACCTATCCAAAGCAAACTTATGTAAATTCGTTGAATACACTACAGTGTATATCAACTTTAGCACGCAATAAAAACTCAAAAATTGACAACGAGAAATTGTCTAAGTCTGATTCCATTTTCATACATTGGATTTGAGCATTAAGATTACAAATGAAAAAGGATATCACAAAAAAATGGAAATGCTAAGAAAAGATTCTAAGATAAGAAGTGTAAGATCAAGAGTCGGGAGTAGGCTTCTTCTTGTCAAGCTCATCGAACTTGCTCATCGTCATTTGCATGAATTTCTCCACATAAGCCTTGCTCGCTTCTCGTTCTGCAGCATCCCGCTCCATCTTCTTAGCAAGCCTTTCATTGTCCATCTCCAATTTCTTTATCTTCAGCTCTAGTTCTTTCTTCCTGAGCTCTTCCTCCTTTTTCGTGATTTCTTCAATTTCTAGCCTCCTTTCCTCCTCAGCAGCCAGAGCTTCTTCCTCCTTCTTCCTCTGCTCGGCTTCAGCAAGTCTCCTTTCTTCCCCCTCTTTGACTGTAGCAAAAAAAGTAGAAGAAAAGGATTGAACGGTTTGCATCATATGCTGCTGGGAGTCAGTGACCTCCATTGTCAAGACCTCCACATTTTGTTTCACAGAAAAAACATCCAACCTCACTTCAGCAACCTCAGTGCGGACATCTGACACATCAGTCCTGACCTCATCAATCTCCTACCTTATTTCAGGCTTCTCCATCTCAACACGCTCATTTAGAGATGATAGAGCATTTCGCATTGCCTTTTGAACGGCTGAATCCACGTAAGATTGGAAGTCATAGGAACTTACAAGCCTAGCTTCAAATGCAGAAGATGTTGTTGCTAATGCCAGGTCCCGACCTTCAGCATTTGTAGTCTGTTCCTAGCTCGGCTGTGCTGGTTCCATGGCTTCAGCAATTACCACTTGTTGAGCAGCAGAGTAGCGTGACTCTTCATCCATCAACAGCTGAGCAGCGACCATCATCTGAGCAGTTTCAGCATCATGAGCAATCTTAGCCTGAGCAGCCATGTAGCGTTCTTCCTCATTCAATATCCTCTGAGTAGCATCTAAGTTCTGAGCTTCTTCAACTTGGACAGCTTCTACGATGCTAAGAATGTCCAGGCCTATAAACGTGACAAGTATTATGTCTTGATCATTCAACTCAGCAGCCTCATGCTCAGCAATCATTGCGGCCTTTCGGGCTTCCATCCTTTCCTTCTTCAGGGCCTCATATTCTGCTTGGCGACGATGATACTCAGTAGCCGCTCTAGCTTGGCACTTTGAAAGCTCAATCCGAGCATCTGAGTAACCATCGGGGGCAAAAGAGGATGGCAACAATGATTTGGAATTAGAGAATAGTCGGTGAGCACGGATCGCCTGCAGCCTAGCAATGACCTGTTTGTCTGAGTACTGCTTGGATCCGGCTACTTGGTCAACTCAATCATTCGCCCATGACTCTTCCTTCTTCCAGAAATTTAATCCTCGAGCAGTGGTGACCTGCATCCTTTCCTCAAAGCACAGCTCATGCGTAACATAATCAATGAATCTCCACCTCCTCATCTCCTCGCCTAACACCTTCCCTTGCTCTGTTGTTTCATCGATCTCACCATAGAAGACATTGGCTAAGTCTCTTTCAACTTCTGCCGAAATGAATTCTTCGATCTCAGACAGCATTGGAAGTAGATCTCCACTCGCCTCCTCTTTGATATGAACAGGAGCACACCACTGAGTAATCCTTCTTAATTTGAATCGGGGCCCTGGAAGACTGTCGAAGGGTACTCGTAGCTGATTGTCTGTGCCTCTGTTAATCTTCCTCAGGAAGCGTGCGTCGTATATGTCCCCAGACTCACCTCGGAATCTGAATCAGAATAAGCATCATCATATCTAGCAGGAGTCTCTTCGATGGCCTTCTCCTCTCCTTGTGTGTTTTCATTCCTGTCGGAGACGCTAGCAACCTGCTCAACATCCTGTCCTTCAACAACATTAGCAATCTGCTCAACATGCGGTTCTTCAGCAGTCTCAACCTCACCCTCATCCTGCTGTCCTGCTCCGGATGAACCAACTTCCTTATCTCTGGGGGGGGGGCATGTCGTCATCAGAACTACTACTACTGCTGGGCTGTTCATTTGGTGCACGGATTTGAACACTTTTCCCTTGGGTTTGCTCTGGCACATTAAAGGCTCCAGACTGCAAGAGTTGATAAAGCTCTTTGTCGGACATTGCTTCCTCCTCGGGCACTATGGCTCCACTAGCATCAATGTTAGGAATGGTGACAGTGATCCGTCCACCTTCCTTTGCTTTCCCTTTCTTCTTCTTTTCAGCTTCGATGGCTTGTTGGGAAGCCTCCCGTGCCACCTGCTCCAACAGTTAAGCAGCCCTCTTCGCCTCGGCACGTTCATCGGCAGCCCTCTTAGCTTGCTCGAAGTTTCGATCTCGAGCCTCGAACATCGTCTGCTCGAGCTTCTTCTTATATGTTTTAAGCTCCTTTGCCCTTTGCTCTGCCTTCCTCTTCCTCTTCCTCTTCCTTTCGTTTATTCCTTTTAATCTTTCACAGAGAGGCTTAGATGATAAAGGACTAGCCTTCTTCTATGCCTCTGCTTTCGGAGTCTCCTTAGCAGCTTCCTTCTGCTCCGATGTCTTCACCAACCTCCTCCTGGTCCTCTTCTTTTCTTCTTTCGCAAGCTCAACAGGAGTGGGGACTTCCTTAGAGGTTGGACCCAGTGGGTTCTGAATCCACCTCCTAGTCCTCCTCTTCTTAGGCGTAGTGATCTCTGTACGGGGCCTCTTAGGAATGGTAGCAGCGAGAGGATCCAGTTGAGCAGTGGGCACAGGGACATCTCCTCCTAGCTCGAGCTTCTCAATTTCTTCAAGCTCCTCGAAACATTTCTCTGTCTCTTCATCTTTCCTAGCAGCTGCTATCTCCTCCGGAGTCATAGCAATGGCGTGCTCCAACTCCTGGAATGCTAGCTCAGCAGGGTCAGGATGCTCTAGAGATGTAGGAATTGTGGTGTCCATGTTCATCGTGCCCTTCAGAATCCTCGGGCAGCTAGCATCGGGATGAGCAATTGCCTTCCTTGTCTGAGGAATGAAGTCCGTCGGAAGCAACCTCTCCCCTGCATCCAGCCTTTTCTTAGGAAAAAACATCTCGATGAACTTATTGATTTTCAAACCAAAGTTCACATTCAAAGAGAATGTGCCATCCCTCTTTACAGTCACCTTCTTTTTGACATGCTCCAGCCACCTCCCATAAAAGAATTCTGCCCAATGTCCCTTAACCTTGTCCACCAGGGCCATCATCACGGAATACCTGTGAGCAGACTCTGAGAGTACGGACAAGCATCACACTGGAACATTTTGATCACCAGCTCAGCCAAGAGCTTGTATTCCCCCTGAAATTGGTTGATAGTGTGTGCGACTTTGAAGGTGATCGGCTGCCCTTTGTTATCTTTCACTAACTCTGGATACTTCCACAATTTCAATCACTTCTCCCTCTCAGCCTAATCGTGTAGCTTATACGTAGCAATACGGTCACCGTCTTTAGGAAGCCCAAACTTTGCAGTAAGAATGTCTGCATTCACCTCCAATATCGTACCGAATACCGAGGTCTTGAAAGATTTTTCAGAGGGCTCTTCCACTACTGCCCTAACATAAAACTCAGACACCATATTTGGGTGGAACCACGATGGCTCTGCTTACAAATACCCAATAACTCCAGCTTTGTCAAGAACTACCATGAGCCAATCTGGAAATTGCATAATGGCGAGAGGGGTGTACAGAATCTGGTCTTTCATAATCTGCGCCGCGCGTCTCTGCTTGTTGGAAAGATTGGACTGCGCCTTGGTCTTGGCAAGCGTCGCCAACTGACCATATGGAACATCGTCTTCCACGTCCTCCTTCTTGACAACACCAGTGTATTGAGGTGCCCATCTCTCATGGAGAGTCATAGTGGAAGTAAGAGATCGGATAGGAATACCGGACTCAGTAGATGAATCCGATGAGGCGGTATGAACAGATGGTTCGGAGCCAGAGTGATGACATTGGGTGGGGGATTCAGGGTTAGCAGCCATTGTAGAGGAACTTAGGAAATTTTGAGAGGGATTCTGGGAATTTTCTGAGAGCTCGAAGGTTTGAAGGCTTAGGGATTTGAATTTCTATAAAGTGAAGAATATCGATTAAGTGAAGCGTATATACCTTATGGGTAAAGATCTGACGGTTGGGGTACGCCTCTTCAGATGTAATCGACGGCTGGGCTTCGCGAGGACATTTCGTATGGTGACCCATGCCCCTACAAACTCGAGTGCCGATGATGTGTCAATCTCTGGTTCGTCGTTGTCGTCTGCATGCAATAAATACACATCCCATTTGAAATTGAAATTCATCCCGTGTTTGACTTCCTTTGCATGGTGGAAACTGCTACAAGTTAGGAATTAGCAGTCTGCTATCGTAGGAAATCATTAGCATGCATATGAGTCTCCTGAGAGCTTGAACTCAACACTCAATTCATACAGGTATAGTCTGCTGAGGGTTCGAACTCAGCAGGCAAATCCTCTAGCAACCTTCAATGAATATTCCCCAATATCAAACACCTTCGGGAATGCTAAGAGCTTGGACATAGCATTCCTCTACTATCTCCTCAGCAATCTTGACTTAGCATCAAGATCGAGCAGTCTACAGACGTAAGCTTGGATACGTTTCTCCATCTCCTTTAGAGCTTCAAGAAATCCAGAAAGAATGAGAATAACAACTAATTCATCCAAAGCATTGTCTATCTCCATATGGCCTAGCTTGATGCATAACTCTTTAAATCTGGCCTCAGCTAGCGGTTTAGTGAAGATATCAGCAATCTGTTCTTCTGTGCATATATATTGGGCGTCGATTTCCTTATTCTCTAAATGATCTCTGATGAAGTGATGTCGGATATCAATATGCTTCGTCCTTGAATGATGAACTGGATTCTTCGTTATACACATTGCACTATCGTTGTTGCAGTAGATCGGCACACATTCAGGAGGAATATCATAATCTTGCAATTGCTGCCGAATCCACAAGATTTGCGCACAACGGCTAGCGGCTGCTACATACTCCGCTTCAGTAGTAGATGTAGCCACTGAGTGCTGCTTCTTGCTAAACCAGCTAATGAGCTTGTGTCCAAGGAATTAGCATGTCCCGCTGGTGCTCTTCCTATCAATCTTGCACCCTCCAAAGTCTGAATCTGAGTAGCCACTCAATGCTAGACCATCTGACCTTGGATACCAAATTCCTAGACCCTTGGTGCATTTGAGATATCGTACAATCCTCTTAGTAGTGTCCAGGTGTGACTTTTTGGAGTTTGCTTGATATCTCGCGCACAAACCAACAACATACGATATATCTGGTCTGCTAGCTGTGAGATACAGCAATGAACCGATAATACCTCGATAGAGAGTAGGATTCACATCATCTCCTTCTTTTTCAAGCGCAGCTATACAGGCCGTGCTTATTGGAATCCTTAAGACTCTTCGTCTTCTCTGGACAATACTTAGCAATCAGGTCGCGAGTGTATTTCCTCTGATGAATAAATATCCCCCCGCTTGATTGTTGGACTAGTAATCCTAGAAAATACGACATCTTCCCTATCATACTCATCTGAAAGTTACTTTTCATAAGCTTTGAAAACTTGTCGCACAAGTTTGAATTCTTTGATCCAAAAATAATATCGTCGACATAAATATGTACGAGCAATATGCTTCCTTCATCCTTAATACGAAAGAGAGTCAAGTTTATCTTTCCTTTCAGGAATCCATTATCTAGCAAGAACTTAGACAAGGTTCCATACCACGCTCTTGGTGCCTGCTTCAAGCCATATAAGGCTTTCCTTAGCCTATAACTTGGTTTTCCTGCTCAAAGCCTGGTGGTTGCTCAACGTAAACTTCCTCCTTGAGCTCACCATTAAGAAAGACGCTCTTCACATCCATTTGCATCACAGAAAACTCATGATGCGCAGCATATGCTAGGAATAAACGAATAGCTTCCATTTGGGCTACTGGAGCAAACGTCTCGTCATAGTCTATTCCTTCGCATTGTCTGTAGCCCTTCGCTACTAGACGAGCTTTATTGCGGATGACCATTCCTGACTCATCTTTCTTGTTCTTGAACACCCACTTGGTTCTAATAACACTCTGATGCTCTGGTCTATCTACTAGATCCCAAACATGATTGCGCGTGAACTCTGCTAGCTCCTCCTGCATAGCATTCACCCAATCTGGGCATCGTAGAGCATCTTCAACTTTCGTAGGCTCCTCATGCAAAATATAGCATGCTAGCATCGCATTTCCTTGTCTCGTAAGAATAGGATCATTTATGTCACCAAGGACATCATCGAAAGGATGATCGCGTAGCCATCTTGGCTTTGGATTCCTAGGTTCTGGAACTTCAGCATCGGTCTCGCCTGCTGGGTTGTTGTCTACTACAACATTTTCCTCAGCAATCTTCGGGGGTTCAGCATTCTGAATCTCAGCATTCTGATTTTTAGCATCAGGAATTTCAGCAACTGGCAACTCAGCATCTAGAACTTCAGCAACAGGGACTTCTGCAATTGGAACTTCAGCATCCTGATCCTCAGCATTCTCCAAATGCTCAGTAGCGGCTTTGGCAACATCATCAGCAGTGCCTACACCATCTTCAGCACCTCTTGCTGGATCTGGGATCTCCTCATCGTCTTCATTAAGCGATCCTAAGATATCCAAATTATCATTAAGATAAATCGGATTGGTGGCCTCAGCATGATCGTTAGCATCATCGGCCTGATCAGCAGTCTGGTCACCTGCTGAGTGCATCTAGATTGGATTGTAATTACTCATAGACTTAGTCGGGTCAATACGCATATTTTTGAAAGAATTCAAGATCGATTAACCATGGACATCATTAGTCTCATGATTACTAACCACTTTCTCTCTTATAACTCTGCACACTAACATAGACTCATAAAAAATAACATTGCATGTTATTTCCACCACTCTGGTCGTCTTGTTTAATACTCTATAGCCTTTGTGAGAAGGGTGACCATATCCAGGGAACACACCTTCATCGGACTTAGGCGAAAAAGTATTAAGCTTTGACTTCCCATTATTGTGAATATAACATGTCTAACCAAAAGCACGGAGATGAGTTACAGAAGGCTTACGACCGTTATACACTTCATAAGGAGTCCTATTGAATCTGGCAGTGATTGCGCTCCTATTCTGAGTATAGCAAGTTCTCATGACTGCTTCGCCCCAACACTTAGCAGACAACTTAGAATCGGCTAGCATATACCGCACTACTTCCTTCAACGTTCGATTCCTTCTCTCTGCTAGACCGTTCTGCTGGGGAGTCTTAGCAGTGGATTTCTCATGCCCGATACCAGCTTCAGCGCAAAAATCCATCAAGATCGCGTTGCAAAACTCGGTTCCATTGTCCGATCTAATCCTCTTGACTGTAATTTCTTTGCTATTTTGCTCCTTGAGGATTAGCTCCGGTAGGATGAGCTTTACTTCGTCTTTGGTCTTTAGCAATTGAACCCACGTTTACCTGGAGTAGTCATCAACAACCATAAGTGTATTAACCTTTTTACTTACAATGGGTGGAGTGACTGGGCCAAATAGATCCATATGTAAGAGCTCTAGGATCCTTTCTGAATTGGCCTTCTCCGGGTTGGATCTGAATGATGCTTTGGTCTGCTTCCCTTGCTGGCAAGCTTTGCACACACCTTCCTTGCAGAAAGTCTCAGCAGGCAGACCTACAACAAGCTTATTTCTGGCTAGATGGTTAATGGTTTTAAAGTTCAGATTATTTAACCTCTTGTGCCATAACCAAGTTGTCTCTTCCTTGCTCAATGCTACGAAGCATGAATGTTGTTGACCGCTTTGCCAATCAACAATATATATGTCACCCTTACGGATGCCTCTATGCTTTACTTCATCTATGGCATTGTCAGCAATAGAACATCCAGTATTAACGAAGAAAATGGTGTACCCATTTTCGCATAGCTGGCTAATTCTTAGCAGGTTGTGCTTGAGATTGGACACTAGCTCACCATTGATAATCCTTAGTCCATTTTGCTCTATGCATCCTCTCCCAACCACTCTGCCTTTGCTATTGTCACCGAACATGACTGTGGGGCCATAAAATCTTTGGATGTCTGATAAGCTCATATTTATACTCACTTATCTATATTTTTCTCCATTGTTTCAAGTGTTTAATGTAATGTTTTTACTTATTTCTGTACATGAGTCTACTTTAGAGGGTGTTATGCCTTTGATGGGTGAATTTTGCAGGTTTTAGGCCAAATTCATTGAAAACCCATACCGAAAGCAGATGATGTTCAAAGGAACAGTCACGACTTCTTTTATAGATGGAATCTGAGCTAATGGAGCACATGGATGAAAAGATCTTTGAATTAGCTTTCCAACGCAACTGGAATCGGGTCAATC
>JAPKLW010006111.1:0-18362 GCA_026898455.1 Plectranthus barbatus | reverse complement strand
ATCCATATATATATATATATATATATATATATATATATATATATATATATGGGAGTGATCATATGATAACTCTCCTTAGCATGTGAATATAAGAACCAATCTCGGTCATCCAAATTTGTGATCCAACGCTCAAGACTAAATAATTTCCGTCTTGCATTATAGTGTAGTAAAACAGGCATTAAAGGGTAATTTTTTAATATTTTTCTCTCTCCTCTAAAATCATCCTAAATCTTTAAATGATCATAACTCCTTCGATTTAGATTATTTTTTCATGTATCATATATCAAATTAATGGTAATTTAATTATCTTTCAAACGAAATCTCTATTGCATATGTTTCGATTTTAAAATCATCGTAAACAATGAACATTAGTGATTTTATGCATAATTCTCGTAACAGTACACGAATTCTTATATAATGAATAAAGTTGCACAATATAATGCATGAAACTATAGTATATAATGCAGAATATGATAGATAAAATGCAATATGTTTTTTCATGCGAGATCAACAAAAAAATAAAAATTCATTATCTTTGTATATTGTAGAAAATATTATAGTTGTTATAAATGTTGATCATACATTACTTGTTTTTAATTATTTAGTTTTTTTGTTATATTATATAAATGTATATTATTATATTATATAATGCATATTTGTTAGGTATATAATGAATGTTTGCTAGGTATATAATGCATGTCGATGTCAAAATAATGTGGTCTACGGAGTATCGATTCACCTTATAAATAAGGTTCACGCGATAAACATTTAAATATTCATTATAATAATGATTTTAAATAGTTTGATGCATGAATAAGAATTTATATATGAAAAAAATCTTTGAGAAAAATAATAATAGATATGTTTCAATCTAAAAGATTAGAGAATTTTCCTTATTTATTATTTTCTATATTAATTAAGATATTTTCTATATCAATTTTGATATGTATATCTTATATTTAGTGCATATAGTTCTATTTTTCTCTCTCTTAAAATTATAAATATCATAATTCTCTTAATTTGAATTATTTTTTAATGTACCAAAATAATATGATTTTATTATTTTTAAACTAAATCTCTATTGCACATGTTTAGTGGGAGTAAACTATGTAACTAATGAAAATTATTAATCTTATGCACAAATCAAATAACTTATGTATTATAATGTAAGTAAAATAATTTTGCTCTAAAATAAAAGTAATACACTATAGTTCCGATTAAAACATCATCATAAAAATAAAAATTAGTGATTATATGCATAATTCTCATAACAGTACACGAATTCTTATATAATGAATGCAGTTGTACAATATAATGCATGAAGTTGTGGTATATAATGCAGAATATGATAGATAAAATGCAACATGTTTTTTTCAGCGAAATCACCATTCATCATTATATTTGCACTTGTTATGCATTATATAGTAATAACATACGCATTATAATGAAAGTAATATATTTTTTCTCTAAAATAAAAGTAATACCATATATAATGCAGGAAGTAATACCGTATAATAATAGTAACATTATTCTCAAATAATAGTAATATCATATTATAATGCATGAAGATGTTTGTTAGATATATAAGGAATGTTCGGTATATAATGCATGTTTCCTAGGTATATAATGCTTGTTTCTTATGTATATATTGCATGTTTATTAGATATATAATGTATCTCGAGACTGAATATGCAAACAGAATCTTAAATTACAAAATGACAAAAATACCCTATAATGCAAGTTTTTTGAGATAAAATGACCGAAAATTATAGTAAAATCCTGAGCGTTCATTCATCAAAATCAATGGCGAGGATTGGTTCTTATTTCTTATGGTAAGAGTGGTTCTCATTGGATCACATCCCTATATATATATATAGGGTAGTGATCAGGTGAGAATATGAGTTACTATGAGAAATAAGAATAGATCTCGCGCGTCCATCTCATCAAATCGACGAACATGATTCATTCTCAGCAAATTGAAAAACGCGGCATTTTTGCCCCAATATCCTGCAGTTTTAGCCTTAAAGGCTAAAACTGTAAAAATACTCAAACACAAACAACAATCTGCATTTTAAGCCCGATTTACTTCCTTTTTAGCCCGATTTACTTCATTTTTCCATAAATATGAATTTAAAAAAATTAAACATCTTCTTTTTGAAAGCAGCAACACGAGCGTAGTCTCTATAAAACTTAATACCAACATCAATAGTTGTAAAAACTATGTCCTTAAAATGCTTCATCTCATCAACACACTTTGGAATAATTGAACACAAAAATACAAAAAGTTAACATTAAAGATACACAATATAATAGTAAAAATGAATGTCGATCTGAATAAACAAATGTTTTTAAACTATATTCATGCACAATTAACAAAGTCGAGACCGAATACGAATGCGAAATCCAGAAAGAAAGAAAAAATTTGATCGACAGAAGAAATATAAATCAAATCGAACGAAGAAGGAAGAAGAAATCAAATCGCGCGAAGAAAGGAATAAAAAATCTGATGAGATACTATTTCAGATTTTAAAAAAAGCTAAAATTACAAAAATAACCTTAATTTTGCAAAACTGCAGGATAATCGAGGAAAACTACACACGGAGTGAAATAGATCATGAGCGTTGAAATCACAAAATCAAAGACTGAGATTTATTCTCATTTCTCATACTAAAAACTATTCTCATATGATCACTACTATATATATATATATATATATATATATATATATATAAACCTATCCATTAACTTGTTGGTGTATGTTATTTAAATAAACAGTGTGCTTTTTTTTCTATGTATGCTAAGAAATGATATATTAAAAAATATATATATCAATTGTTATAGTATGTATAGAGAAATTATATTTCGTGATAAAAATAAAGTTTGTTAAACAAGAATGAAAATGAGTTGTGTTGAGGTTCAAATTTGAGGTAAATGAGGCTCTTAGAATAGTCAACGAAAATACCAAGTAATAGTACAGAGTAACAAGACAGTAAAATAAAGTATGAAATTATAACAGAAAGCAACTAAACCAGCAGTATGAAATAAATAAATTTCGTTTGTAAGATGACAAAAAAATAAATAATTAAAGCAAATGATTAGATGATCGAGATGAAACGAAGTAAGGGACGTAGATCGGTCCCAAACAAAGGTCGAGTTAACGCAAAGGTAGAATTTCGACTATATAAAGAACAAAGATAAAATAAGTGAATGCAAAAAATGAAGGCATGTCCTCCTTTTATAGGCACTAGTAGGGGTGTTCGCGGTTTGGCCGAAACCGTTCAAACCGGCCAAACCGGATTTATTTGGCCGGTTATAATTTCGATTTTCAAACTGGCAGTTTGGAAATTTTGAAACCGGTCAAAACTGGTTCGGTTCCAGTTTGGTGGCACAAACCGGCCGTTTCAACCGGACCGGCCGTATACATATTTATATATATTTTGTTTTGATACTTTTTAAGTACTGTGTATAGATTAGTTGGATATTGTGGCTTGGTTTTGTGCATTGACCTGGGTTCGATCTCTCTTCCATACTCTTTCTACCCATTTTTATTTTTTTCATTTAAAACATTTACTCGATAAGATAATATGAATGTTTACAAATGTAATATATAAGTATGATATACTTATTTTTATGTGTACTTATTATTATTATTATTATTATTATTCACATAGATAATTTTCTAATTACTTTATTGTGAATTATTTATTTATTTATATATTGTCAAAGTTATATATCTTAAAAAATAATATTTATAATTGAAAAAATATTATTTACGATTCGCAAATATATTATCTCATAAATTTAAAGTAAACATCTTATACAGTCTTACAATAAATCAATACTTGTTACATCAACTCTATTTTTATGCAAAAAAATTTAGTACATCAAATTGTTTTTTAACATAATAATATTTTTCATACATACCCTCCGGTTTTATTTTAATATATATATAGATATAGATATAGATATAGATTATAGTGCATTGTTTAAATTTAGGACAAGTTTCATTTCAAACCGTAAAACCGGCCGGACCGAATCGTTTTTATATGATTTGGCCGGTTTGGTTTAGCTAAATTATTCGGCCGGTTTGGTTTGGAAAAATCTCAAACCGTACTTATTGGTTTGGCCGAGATTTTTCCCAGAAATCGGCCGAACCGGACCGCGAACACCCCTAGGCACTAGGAGAAGGCCCATTACAGTGTTTTGGACCTTAGCAAAAATGTAAAGGCTCTATTTATTTCAGAAGGGTTCGCTAGTCACACTCAACCCCAAGATCCTCCAGATTGATTAAGGCCGGCGCGGCGTCTAGACCATTGACCGGCTCGACGTTGATGGGTCTGGCCTGCTTATTCTCTAATAGGCTTGTCTGACGATTTCGTGATGTGGGCTATAAAGTCTTACCCTGGACTTGTGCATTGGGTCTGCCTGGGCTTAACCCCAACAAGCTTGATTGATCACATTAATAATTGAGATTAAAAATATAATTTATTAAATAATATCTTTTAAACATATTACTCCCTCTGTCCCGAGACATATGTCCCATATGGTTTCGGCACAGTAACTAATACAATGAGTAAGAAAGGATTTTAATGATCTAATTAGTGTACTAACTAACAACTTAAATCTGAAAATAAGAGAGAAGGTATGATGTGATAGAGGGGCAAGATCCCAAATTCAAACTTTTCCAAATAAACATTTCATTGCCACCAAAAATCAAATTTTGTGGCAATTTCAAATCTGTTAAGGCTATCTACAAATTCTTATAAATATTTACACATTACAGTTCCATTTCATCATCAAAAACAGAAGAAAAAACACCAACAATTGGCAAAAAAAAAAAAAGATGTGACAGACATCCTAAAAGAAGAAATTGTTCAATTTTTGCTTTCAAGCTATAATGGTGAGAAGCCTGCACATGGGAAGATTAATGAAGTTGCAGCCAAGTTCTCCTTGTGTAGGAAAATAATCTCAAGGATATGGGAAGCTGCAAACAAGCAAAGAGCAACAGGTGGGGTGATCAAGGTTGTAAGTCAAAGAAAGGTAAAAGTAAGAGCAAAACTACATAGTTTAAAGCAAGATAGCATAAACACCATAGAATCTGTACATTATCAGAGAAGAGGAAAAATTAGAAAACTTGCTGAGAGCATAAATATTTCTAAATCAATTGTGGTAGATGGGTGAAAGACAATCTAATCAAAGCTCACATTAATGCCATCACATTGGAATTGACAGCTCCAAATAAATTGTTAAGGCTATCTTTCAGTTTACAAGCCATAAAATTAGATAATGTTTCAAATAGTCTTAAGTTCAAGCCTATGGATAATGTGATACACATAGATGAGAAATAGTTTTACCAATCAAAGAACACCCACAGATACTACATGACACATAGGGAAGAAAATCCATATAGGTATTGCAAGAGCAAGAAATTTATCCCTAAGGTCATGTTTGTGTGTGCTATTTGCCGAGCAATATTTTCAGAAGAAGGGAATGTGCTTTTTGATGAAAAAATAGGTATTTGGCCTTTTGTTGAAGAGGTGCAAGCAAAAAGAAACAAGTTAAGGCCTGCAGGAACTATGGTGACCAAGCCCATTGAATCAATCACAAAACAAGTCATAAAAGATTGCTTAGTGAATTAGATAAGAAGTTTAGAGTTTCTATCTTGTTTATCATGTAAAAATGAACTAATCATCATGCAGCCATGCAGTTTTTAGTTTTCAGATTTGTATTTATGCATTATTTACTTCCCTATTAATCAAATGCAACTAATAAATGCATCTAATTCCAACTTGTACCAGCTGTTAAAGCAAAGTGGCCTCCATTCATGAGTAAAATGTTCAATCAGCAAAGCAATGCAAGACCACATATATCCAACTGTGATCCAGAATTTAGAGTTGTAGTTAATGCAGATGGATTTAATATTCAGTTTGTGCAACAGCCTGCAAACATCCCTGATGTAAATATCAATGATTTAGGGTTCTTTAGGGCTATTCAGAGCCTACAACAAAAGCATGCTTGCAGAAATGTCAATGATCTAGTCAATGCAGTTTTAACAAGCTACAATAGCCGAGAAGCAATGACATTGAACAAGGTTTTCATCACTTCGCAATCATGTCTTCAAGAAATTTTGAAAGTGAAGGGATGCAACAAGTACACGATACCACATATGAAGAATGATGCTCTAATATTGCAGAATGAGTTGCCCAGAAACTTGGAAGTGCCTGTTCAATTAGTGAAAGAGTGCATAGAGTACTTAATGGCAGCAGGACACCCAGTAAGTAATGAACAGTTAATGTATGATTTGGGGATACACACAGGTTAAATGTAGTTGCAAGTAATGTATGATTTGAAGGTGGCAAAATCTGATTAAGTTTTTTTGCATTAATCAGATTTTGCTTTTATAAACAACATTAAAGGCTTGATTTTGTAAAGACTATGTTAAAGCATTACTATGACTTGATTTTTGAAGATATGTCAAAAACAATTTAAAGAAATCACTTCAAACCGGCATTACACATTTCATACAAGGTGATCATCATTAATGTGTTCAAACAAACAAGGCATGTGTGAACAAATATTCATCATCTCATATTTTGCTTAAACACCAAACTCCCACAGTGATTCGAAAACTAACAGCATAATATTCAACCAACAATATTAACCTAAACCAGAACAGAAGTCATGAGCCAACATAATAGAACAGATAAGCCAAACCAGAACATAACCAACCAACGTGTTAATCACAGAACAACCAAACCAGTACAGAACCAACCAACCAGCCAACTGAACAGGAAAACGAGAACAAAACCAACCAACCAGCCAACAGAACGGAACAGTTCATCACAGAACAACCAAACCATAATAAAACCACCCAACCACCCAACAGAACAGAATAGATCAGACAGAACAACCAAACCATAATAATCAGAACCACATATGAAACATAAAAATAAGGATCAAAGTTCACTGAATCCTGGGGAACTGAATCTCTCAAAAACCCCAAACCACATTTATCTTCTCTTCGATTAGAATCATCGGCTCATCATACTCCCTCGCCAGCCATGCAGCCTCTACTTCACTCAGCCAAGCCTCCACTCCTTCTTCTTCACGGCGGCAATAGCACAGGATGTGGGAGATGTCCCCGTAAAAGACAAATCGGTAAAGGGCAAATCAGTGGTTAATATTGGAGAAAGGATCAGATCTGTTGTACAGATAGACTCAGACCAAGAACCATGATATGATCCTCGCCGGAAGGTTTAGAACACAACTCAAAATTGACGAGCCAGAAACGTACGATGACTCGACTCGAACTAATACGATGGAAAATCCAATGCCTATGGCTCGAACCTCAGATAACCGTAGGCAAGAATGAGAACGAGCCCCTATGACTCAAAAAGTAACTCGGCTCACGACGAAGGATATAGTGAAGATGCCACAAACGGCTGCAGAATTCCGTTGATTAGTCAGAATTTTTGAATTCTTTTAGGGCTACTAGAATTCG
The DNA here is from genome assembly GCA_026898455.1 of Plectranthus barbatus. Classification (NCBI taxonomy): domain Eukaryota; kingdom Viridiplantae; phylum Streptophyta; class Magnoliopsida; order Lamiales; family Lamiaceae; genus Plectranthus; species Plectranthus barbatus. The sequence continues at coordinate 10,861 of JAPKLW010006111.1, read as the reverse complement.
TGAGCTTTCAGAATAATTGAGGAGACAATCTCACTAATTTTATTAAAAACCGAAAACTAAATAAAAAGGTCTAAAACAAGGCCTATATATACGCAACTCAAAACCCTAATCTAATAAGGAAAATAAATCAAAAAACAAATCGAATCAATCAAGATATACAACAAGTATATCTCAATATCTTTGAAAAAGACAAGACTCTAAATTTTCAAAAATTAAATATTAATTTTCAAAAATTAATGACTAAAATTCAAAATTTAAATAAACTAAATACTAAAATTAAAAAATTGAACTAATTCAAAATTAAAACTCGAAAATTAATCTCAAAATGATCTCCAATTAATCCTCTTCTTTCATCCCACCGGGATCTCCATCAAACCACCCAGTTTGTCGTCGCTTGCAATGGAGGAGGTGGAGGGAGATAGAGGGGAAAAGGGCGGCGAAGAGGTTTCGCATTCGTTCATCATGGGGGAAGGATGTTGGAATGCAAGATTCAGAAACCAAACACAACAATAGCGCAAGAAATCAAAATAATCGATTTACGTGGTTCGGCATGGAAGCCTACGTCCACGGAGGGTGACAAAGAACTTTTATTAATATGGTGTGCAGAGTTACAAACTGAACAAAAACTCAGATCTCAAGCTTCAATTTTAATCACAGAAGCTCTCTCACTCATTCTCATTAGATATACGAAGGAGAAGATTCAAAAATGAGCTGAAGGAGATTATAACTCCCTTTAACTAATTCAAAAATAAGTTGCCAATCAACAACGTCCACGTGGCTCTCCAGAATTCTTTTTAAAATAGAAATATTACTAACACCTTTGTTAGTCAAACACGCTTTTGCCAAGATTCAACTTCTCCTTCCTTCAACCAAATATATCAGCTCGATCAACCACACTCCACAGCATCACCCATGCATTCACATCCGACAAATCCTCCATTTCGAATGCATCACCAATCAAGTCACTTCATACCCCTCAAGACAGTTCCACTACAGAACTCTAAGCTGATTCATACGAATCAACAAACTCCCTTAATCTCAAGACAGTGATAGAACTTTGATGTAGGAACACTCTTGGTAAGTGCATCTGTAACATTGTGATTTGTGTGCACCTTATCCACTACATCTTTCACGAAATGGTATTTCACGTCTATATGCTTTGATTTATCGTGGAAGATAGGGTGTTTAGTCAAGTGCAGGGCACTTTTACTATCACTATATATCAACACTTTCTTGATATCAACTCCCAGCTTGGTGAGTAGGCCCTTCAACCATAGTCCCTCCTTTATGGCCTCAGTTATGTCTATAAACTCAACCTCCATTGTAGACAATGCTACCACAGACTGCAGCCTTGATTTCCATGAGACTGCAACACCAAATAAGTTGAACACAAGACTTGTTTGAGACTTTCTTGTGTCCACACTCGCAACAAAGTCAGAGTCTACGAAACCAACTAGAGCTTCATCTTCACTAAACTCTCCCTGCTTGAACATTAACCCACACTTGACAGTACCTCTCAAGTACCTCAGGATGTTGTTTAGGGCCTTCCAGTGCATTACTCCAGGATTAGACATGGATCGACTTGTTATGCTTATAGAATAAGCAAAGTCAGGTCTTGTACATATCATCATATACATAATGCTACCAATAAGACTTGCATATGGTATACTTCTCATGTAGGACTTATCTTCCTCTGAAATTGGCTTCATTGCTTCTGAAAGTTTTATATCAATGCCTATGGGAATGGAAAGTGGTCTACAATTCATCATTTTGAACTTTTCAAGAACCTTAAGTAGATATGCCTCCTGCTGCACCTTTAGAATTCCATCTGACCTACTTCTCTCAATGTCCATCCTAAGAATCCTACTTGCTTCTCCCAAATCTTTCATATCATATGCATCGTTGAGGTCTTTCTTCACTTGAGTTATATCTGACATGTACTTTGCAGCAAGTAGCATGTCATCAACATAAAGCAATAGTAGAACAAGATTGTCATCCTTTCCAGCCTTCATATACACACATTTGCCAAAATCTGACCTCTTAAACCCAATTTTCTGCATATGGTCGTCGAACTTCTTATTCCATTGCCTTGGGCTTTGTTTCAAGCCATACAATGATTTAGTCAATTTGCATACCATATTTTCAGCACCTTTCTTTATGTACCCAGGCGGTTGGTCCATGTAGATGATCTCTTCTAGCTCACCATGAAGAAAAACTGTCCTCACGTTTAATTGGTGCAGCTGCAGGTCCAGTTGGTTTACAATAGCTAGTACTATTCTGATTGAGGTATGTTTCACCACTAGGGCAAATACTTATGTATAATCTATGCCTTCCCTCTGTTAGTAGCCTTTGGCTACAAACCTTGCTTTGTATCTAGTTTTATGCTGCCCACTTGAAATTTCCTTCTTTCTTTTAAATAACCATTTGCATCCAACTACTGATTGATGCTTAGGTTTATCTACCAGGATCCATGTATGATTACTCTCTAGGGACTGCAATTCCTCATTCATTGCCTCAATCCACAGGACCTTCTCATTGCTGGTTATTGCTTCATCGTAGCCTTTTGGTTCTTCATTTTCCAATTTCTCTGCTATATTCAAACTTAAGAATATAACATCGGCTTCATTATAGCGTTTGGGAGGGTGAATCTCCCTCCTAACCCTGTCTCTAGACAGCCAATAATCTCCAACTCTAGTTTTCTGGTGACCATTTTCAACACCAGCATTTTCCTCTTTAGCTTTAATCTCACCAGCCTTTTCTTTTTCCTGTATGTTGATGCTTGCTGCGGGTTAGCAGACTAAATATCTTCTTCTTCAGCATAGATGCTTGCTGTCTTCAGATAGGGCATGAGTTTTTCATTGAAAATCACATCCCTGCTAATAATAATCTTGTGATTCCCTGGCTCTATACACCAAAGTCTATATCCCTTCACTCCTTTGGGATATCTGATATGTGTGTAAAATGACCTATTTTTCGATGTGTGCACGTGCATGTTTTTGGCCATTTTACCCTCATATCATGTACTTTCGTTGTTCTTTTATCTTGTTTTCGTGTTTGAAATGTTGTAGGATGTGTTTTGAGCATAATATGGCATATTTGGTGGAGATTTGGAGGAAAATCGTCCGAGTTTGGAGTTCGAGGAGGTTTGGTTTGTCCGAGCAGAGCGAAAGGAGAGTTTCTGAAGTTTGGAGGACCCGCCCGGCCGAGCAAAGTAGGCTCGGCCGAGCTGACCCGGGCAGAGGGCTCGCTCGGTCGAGCAGTGCAGGCTCGACCGAGCCTGGCTGGCAGAGAGCAGGCTCGGTCGAGCGGGTCTGGCTCGGCCGAGCCAGATCGTGTCTCCCAAACTGTTGCAGTTCCCAGGATGGCTCGGGCGAGCCATAGTTGGCTCGGACGATCCGAGGCCCTATTTGCTCGCCTATAAAAGGGGGAAAATCAGTTAATTGAAGAACTTTTTTGCCCAAAATTAGAATAACCGTCACGATACTTCTCCCTAGATTTATCTCAAAACATCTCCCCAACCAAAATCAAGGGGAATCAAGCCACATTCCATAAATTTGGTGAAGATTGAAGAAGGAAGAGAGGTAGATTGGATTTAAAGAAGACAACCGAAGAAGATCAAACGTTGACCTTGAAGTTTTGTAATGAATTCTTTCAATTTCCAATTTATATTGTACTTAACTCAAGGTATGGAGAACTAATTTCATTAGTGAGTGTTGTATTACGGATATTGTGATGGATTGAATCGATTATGCTTGTTTACTTTCCTATGAGGGGTTGGTTTGCACTTGAGCTTGTTCTTGCCTATTAGGTGTAGGTAATAGCCAGCCTTTAGGTAGTTGACGTGAATGTTGCAGCCAACACGCAGACGGAATCATCGTGATAAGTGCATAATCTTATAGTTCTAGTTCCAATCCATGTGCGGTGCTAGGATTGTAGGGCGATAATCAACGGTCGGTTGGGAGTGGCTTAGGAGTTAATAATGTAGTTGTTTGCAACTCTTATTGTCATCTACCGCTAGTTATCCGTAGCAAGTGACTAGCGACATTAGAGTCGGTTGCTCAACCTCATAGGAATTAAAGTTTGTTTGCAACATAACTTGGTTTAATTCGGAACAATTGAAGTTTACAATCACTCACTACCTTCTAGGATTGTCGGATTTGTTATCTTAATCTACCTATACATTTGATTGAATTGATTGCTTGGAGAAGTTGTAATTAGTTTACTAGTTGATTGTTTGCACTTACAGTTTTGTTTACAATTCATCTCCTAGATAGATAAAAACCAACGACTTTTGTGTAACCTAGCTATTGATACCCTTCAATGGAGTAGATGATATCCACTTGAGCGAATTAGAAAAGAGACCGGATTGATAATTTTAACGTGTTATTTGTGTGTGCTTCACACGGCTACCATGTTTTTGGCGCCGTTGCCGGGGAATCTTTTAGTAGGTCTAGTGGAATTATTGAAAGTTGAAGTACGGTATGCTAGGTGTTTGAGAAAATGTTTGTGTGAATATTGTTACTAACATTTGTTTGCTAATTGTTCTAGTTTGTTTAGTTGAATTGTTTTGCTTTGTAATTTATTTTGCTGATTTTTTCTATGTAGTTTACGATCACAAGATCAAAAGCTCGGCTACTAGAGAAAGCTAAAATGGAGAATCAAAGAGGAGACGCCAAGGAGAGATTGGATAATTTACAAAGGCAAGTGGAGGAGATGAAAGCAAAAATGCTGGAAAAACAAAGACCACGAAAGCCCCTTCGAAGCGTATATGAGAAGATGTTTGAATGTAATTACCAATGGCCGGAAGAGCAAAGGGATTACAATACGGTGAAGGTTGAGAAGAAGTATAGAGAAAGTGATATGTGGAGGAGCAAATTGGATCAAATGCAAGAACAATTAAACTTGTTGAGGAGGCCACGTAGAGATAGTGAGGTGGTGAATGAAAGAATGTTTGAGAAGTATGAGGGGAAACTCGAAGAGACTCCAACACAAGAATCAACAGTTGCCAAGCCATGGAATGAAACGGAACAAGAAGAGAGAGTTTCAAAGGACACGAAACTAATTCTGAGGATGAGTGGCAATGAGATTAATGAAGGCATGGGGGATAAGAGTGCTAGCATTGTGATGAAATCCAAGGAAAGTGTGAGTGATGTTGAAGAGGAAAAGGCAATGGATGATACGAAGATGAAGAGAGATGAAGTCAAAGAAGAGGAGATAGAAGTGGTGCAAGAGGAAGAACCACAAAAGGAGGGTGAAGAGTTACCTCAAGAATATGAGGAGGATAAGGGCACCAACGGGTTGGTGTAACATGAGGATTGTATGAAAAAAGATGATAACGAGATACCTTCACCCGAGGAAATTCAAGAAATTCCAGTTTTTGCACAACTATTGGAAGAAGAGAGTGAGGAGAAGTCTATAACGGGAGGATTATATGGAGAAATGGTATTTGCTTTTCCTTCCCGGTTGATAGACGATGTTGGAATGGAGGTGGTGCTAACAAAGAAGGTGAATGAGGTTTACAAGTTAGTTGATAAAGGAGACAAATTAAGGAGATGTAATAATCCCAATGGTGTATTTGAAAGGTCATTGGTGATTGAGACATGGTTAGATGGGGTGTTAGATAGCATGCTTGTGTTGAGAAAATTTCGAGTAGTAATGAGTGCAAGTTTGGTTGGAGGTAGCTTAGGAAGAAGATCAATCGATAAGTTGCTTCCAAGCAATGTGTGATTGGTAGAGAAAGGTATACTCAAAATTCACAAGGTTTTTGACAATGGATAACATGGTAAGGTCGTCTAGCTACCGACGTAAATGGAAGCACTTGTTGGGAGGCAACCCAACCAATTTTCTTTCTTTTGTTTAATTTATTTTAGTTGTTTTGATCTTGAATAAATGTTTAGTTTGTTGGTTTGGTGTTTGTTAGGAGAAACTACAAGATCGAGAGGAGTGACGATGCATCGTCCACCGTTTTTGCAAACTTAGTCTCACTTGACTAAGTTTGGGGGGATGTGCCGGTAGCCGGTGCCTTGGTTCATTCTTCTCCTTTCTTCTCCTATCTTATCTTGTATTAGTTTAGTTTAGTTTGTTTGAATAATGATTCTATCTTCGATTGGGTTGTATAATGACTGATTAGATCTACTTTGGATTTGAATGTGGATGTTATTTGGATGTTTGACAATTTTAATTGAATGGGTTTGTTGATGGATCATTAGCGAGCTTGCATGAGATTGAATTCTTTCTATTTGGTTTGGGGTGTGGATATGTTTAATGGTTTGGTTTGAATGGTGGAGCTAGTGGATATTGCTTTATTTTTGTTGATGATTGGTTTGTGGAAAGTCGGAGGAAATGAGAACTTAATTGGCTTGATTATGCTCAATAGTTTGGTGGTGTTTTTGTTGATTTGTCGTAGGTACTAATAAGGCAAGGAGAGCGGTTTGATCGTGTATGCCGATGGGTAACGCTTTCTATCGTTCCTTCTACCAATTAGATTCATTACATTGATTTGTGGCATGTAGATTGTGGTTAGGATGTTGTGTGCTTGTGTGTGTGTGATGAACCCGAACAAGAATTGGAGATTAGAATCATGACTTACTTTGTAAGGCTTAAAATTTTCTTTGACCAATGATAGGGCATAATCTAGTTGTTAAGGCATGCTCGAATTGAACTTTTGAATTGCCAAGTTTTGTGTGAGGTTAATGCCTAGGACTTGACAAAAGCCGAGAGTTTTTTAGCCTTGATATTGTCAGATTTTGATCGGTTGTGAGTGACAAGTTTGAGAGCACAAAATCTAGAACTTGAATATATTCTCTATCTATTGGGCATGAGTATGGTAACTAAAAAATGATCTTAGGCCATCGATTCTTAGTCCTTCCTTTCACTTCGGGAGTATAAGGTGGTTGATATCATAATTTTGCCTTTCATACCCTTGATTCCCGTGATTGAGCTTAATGGTGATATTTCTTTCGAAATTATTAGGACAAATTTTGGGGGAATGAGTGTATGAGGGTGAATACGGAGATGAGAGTGGGGTTGGGAATTGTTTGAGTTGTGATTGTTGAGGCAATAAAGTATTGATTGAAGGATTGATATGAATCCTAGAAAAATGGGTACCAACAAAAATTTGGGTACTTAAAAAGAAAAAAAAGAAAAGAGAAAAAGAAAAAGAAAAGCATCATAAATGAAAAAATGATGGTGCTAGAAAAATGAGAAAAAGAAAGAAAAGAAAAAATATATATATACATGAGAGTTGTGATTGAAAAAGCCTCAAGGTTAGAAGTTGATTGAAGAGAATAAGTTTGGGGGTTTTGGGATTTGGAAGAAGTTCGTCACTTTAGCCCAAAATCACTTACCTTCTAGTAAGCCACATTATAACCGAAAACAAAGACCTTTTTAATTTTAGGAGCCAACTCATTGTAGTATAGTGGTGAGAATTGTTTCAAGCCTATGGAAATTGTGCTCGATATCTTGTGGATGAGTGAATCTATCAAACCCTAAACACGTAAGGGAGTGCTTTCATTTCTTTATCCAATGTTGATGAGTGATTTGAGTCGTTAGCATTAATCGTGTCACAAAGTTAGCTGATAATCTCGTTCGATAAGAACATGCCAAGATGACTATGATGAGCTATGAGGTTGTTTGATGAGGTTTATTGATTGCCTTACTTTGTTTTGATTTAGGACAATCAAAGGTTCTAGTTTGAGGGATTATGATATGTGTGTAAAATGACCTATTTTTCGATGTGTGCACGTGCATGTTTTTGGCCATTTTACCCTCATACCATTTACTTTCGTTGTTCTTTTGTCTTGTTTTCGTGTTTTCGTATTTGAAATGTTGTAGGATGTGTTTTGAGCATAATATGGCATATTTGATGGAGTTTTGGAGGAAAATTGTCCGAGTTTGGAGTCCGAGGAGGTTTGGTTCGTCCGAGCGGAGCGAAAGGAGAGTTTCGAAAATTTGGAGGACCCGCCCGGCCGTGCGAAGCAGGCTCGGCCGAGCTGAGCCGGGCAGAGGGCTCGCTCGGCCGAGCAGTGCAGGCTCGACCGAGCCTGGCTGGCAGAGAGCAGGCTCGATCGAGCGGGTCTGGCTCGGCCGAGCCAGATCGTGTCTCCCAAACTACTGCAGTTCCCAGGATAGCTCGGGCGAGCCATAGTTGGCTCGGGCGATCCGAGGCCCTGTTTGCTCGCCTATAAAAGGGGGAAAATCAGTTAATTGAAGAACTTTTTTGCCCAAAATTAGAATAACCGTCACGATACTTCTCCCTAGATTCATCTCAAAACATCTCCCCAACCAAAATCTAGGGGAATCAAGCCACATTCCATACATTTGGTGAAGATTGAAGAAGGAAGAGAGGTACATTGGATTCAAAGAAGACAACCGAAGAAGATCAAACGTTGACCTTGAAGTTTTGTAATGAATTCTTTCAATTTCCAATTTGTATTGTACTTAACTCAAGGTATGGAGAACTAATTTCATTAGTGAGTGTTGTATTACGAATATTGTGATGGATTGAATCGATTATGCTTGTTTACTTTCCTATGAGGGGTTGGTTTGCACTTGAGCTTGTTCTTGCCTATTAGGTGTAGGTAATAGCCAGCCTTTAGGTAGTTGACGTGAACGTCGCAGCCAACACGCGGACGGAATCGTCGTGATAAGTGCATAATCTTATAGTTCTAGTTCCAATCCATGTGCGGTGCTAGGATTGTAGGGTGATAATCGACGGTCAGTTGGGAGTGGCTTAGGAGTTAATAACGTAGCTGTTTGCAACTCTTATTGTCATCTACCGCTAGTTATCCGTAGCAAGTGACTAGCGACATTAGAGTCGGTTGCTCAACCTCATAGGAATTAAAGTTTGTTTGCAACATAACTTGGTTTAATTCGGTACAATTGAAGTTTACAATCACTCACTACCTTCTAGGATTTTTGGATTTGTTATCTTAATCTACCTATACAATTGATTGAATTGATTGCTTGGATAAGTTGTAATTAGTTTACTAGTTGATTGTTTGCACTTAAAGTTTTGTTTACAATTCATCGCCTAGATAGATAAAAACCAACGATTTTTGTGTAACCTAGCTATTGATACCCTTCAATGGAGTAGATGACATCCACTTGACGAATTAGAAAAGAGACCGGATTGATAATTTTAACGTGTTATTTGTGTGTGCTTCACACGGCTACCAATATCCGAGCATGATACATTTTAGGGCTCTTGAATCCAACTTATCATGTTTAATGTGAGCATAAGTCATACAACCAAATGGCTTAAGGTAAGAGTTATCTGATGTCCTTTCATTTGGTGTTTTGAAATTTAGTGTTGTGGCAAGGCTTTTATTAATCAAGTGGCATGTTGTTGAAATTGCTTCACCCCAGAAGCCCTTGGATAATCCAGAACTTAGCAGCATGTTTCTCACCTTTTCTAGGAGGGTCCTGTTCATCCTCTCTACTAATCCATTCTGTTGGGGGTTGTGGGGAGCTGTCATGTGCCTTTTAATTCCCTTTCTTCTGCAATAAGTATCAAAATCTCCAGATATAAACTTCATGCCATTGTCAGTTCTCAAGTACTTGAGCTTAGTACCTTTCTCATTCTCCACCATCTCACACCAATCTCTAAATCTGTTGGATGTTTCATCCTTGCTCTTTAGTACATATACCCAAACCTTTCTGCTATAGTCATCAATTATGGAGATGAAATACCTTCCTCCTCCCATAGTTTCATTTCTTGCTGGACCCCATAGGTCAGCATGGGCATACTCAAGTGGTTGGGTACTTCTTCTTTGACTGGTTGGGAAGGGCAACTTCTTACTCTTTGAGAGGATGCATTCCTCACAATCACTCAGATCACATTCTTCTCCAATCTTGATTAAGCCTTATTTCCTTAGCTCATTAAGCCCTTTGCTGCTGATGTAGCCAAGTCTTGTATGCCACTCCTTACTGCTTAACTCATTCACTGTATCAGTCTGTTCCACCACAGTTTTTGCATACAAGTAGTAAATACTATCAATTCTTTTGCCCTTTAACACTTCATTATGCCCTCTGCAGATTCTAATTGTTCCCCCAACTCCCTCAAACCTGCAGCCATTAGCCTCAAGTACTCCCAATGAGATGAGGTTCCTCTGAATCTCAGGAATATATCTCACCTCCTTTAAGATTTTGAACTCTCCCTTATGATTCTGAATCCTTATTGTGTCAATACCTTTTATTTGGCAGGTGTTATTGTTCCCCAGCATGATTGTGCCAGCTTGAACCTCATTTAGTTCTAAAAATCATTCAGGGTGTGGGCACATGTGGAAAGAACACCCTGAATCTAATATCCATCCATCTCCATTTACCAGCTCACATATGTTCAGAATTTCATCAGATTGTGCCTCTACAGCCTTCACCAGATTTCTTCCAGAGTTAGTCTGATTCTTTTGCTTCAGCAATCCTTAATAAGGTGGCCTTGTTTCTTATAGTAGTGGCAAAATCTTGTCTCTTGAATCAATTGATTTTGTCTTGGCTCATAGGGTGGATTATATGATTTATTTCTCCTGGGAAAACCTGCAGACTTGAACTCCTTCTTGTAAGCATTATTTTGCCTATCATAAAAGTTTGGTTTCCCAAATAATGTAGGTTTCCTCTGATTGGATTTTGTAAACCCTTTCTTAGTAAACAAACCAACACCTAAAGGATCACTAGACCCTAAATCAGCAAGTTTTTCAAGTTCTTTACTCTTGATTGCTGATTGGACTTCTTCTAAAGAAATGGAAGTTACCCTGCCATATGCCATGACATCTTTCAAATTGCTATAAGACTTTGGTAGTGCATTAAGCAAGTGGATGGCTGATTGCAGTATTTTTATCAAGTAAAAATTATCGAACACGAAGAC
>JAPKLW010006108.1:0-18368 GCA_026898455.1 Plectranthus barbatus | reverse complement strand
GTATATATATGTCCAAATCTCTATCAGGGATCTTTGTGGGATACCCTACAGCTCAAAAGGGCTACAAAATCTACATTCCCTCTTTAAACAAGGTTATTATGTCTAGGGATGCCATTTTCAATGAGTTTCCTTTGCCTACAGATGAAACATCTACACCGTCCATCACCAACTCTGATCCTACATCTGCTCCCACTACCTCACATTCTCCTTCCCTTTCATGTCCTGAGATTGATTCCATTGCTTCAGACCAGTCACCACAAATTGAGCCAATTGATCATCTTGAAATACCACATGAAATTGTTCCAGCATTACCTAGGCAAGGAACAAGAATTAGACGACCTCCTATCTTGTTGCAAGACTATGCTACTGCTACTTCCTGTCCTGATACTTCAAATCATTCTCACATCTCTATTGCTCAAAGTGAAACAGTTGCTCTCTTATCTATTACTCCCTCCGTCCCTCTTAATTAGTCCCCCACCATGTGAGCACAATAACCAATGCAATAAGAGATAGATGAAATTAGTATTTTATTAGTGAGTGGGAATAAACTTTATATTTTAGGTAAGGGGACAATTATATGGGACATACGAAAAAGGAAAGAGGGACTAATGAAGTGGGACGGAGGGAGTATTACTCATGAACCTCGTACATATAATCAGGCTAGAACTAATATAAAGTGGCAGGAAGCTATGCAAGAGGAACTGGATGCTCTTGAAAGGAATGGAACTTGGAATTTGATGCCTTTGCCAGCCGGAAAGAAAGCAATAGGATGAGAATGGATTTACAGAATCAAATATAATGCAGATGGAACTATAGAAAGGTATAAGGCAAGGCTAATGGCAAAGGGCTTTACTCAAGTGGAGGGACAAGACTACACAGAAATCTTTGCACCAGTTGCAAAAATTGTTAGTGTAAGATTGATCATTGCTATTGCTGTATTAAAATAGCGGAGTTTGCACCAAATTGATGTTAATAATGCATTCCTACATGGAACTCTTATTGATGAAATCTACATGGTTCCACAAGTTGTGATGAAAGTACCTGTCACAAGTTGTTTGTAGCAATTACTACATTCCCCAATGAGGTGAGACATCCTATTTCCTTTGGTATATGACCTGCAAATTTAAGTTATCACTGTACAAATCCTATTTTTGAATTTAAATTTATATTCTTAAATCTTAAGTTGTTAAAACTACCAGTGAAGCTGTTCTCCTTAAGATACAACTCTTCAAGGATGAGTGAATTGCAGAAAATCAGAATACTTCCAGAAAGACTGTTGGTGGAGAGGTCCACACGTTCCAGAGAAGAAAGGTTGAAGATAGAAGATGGAATCTCCCCTGTAATAATGTATGTTTATGCTTTAGTTTTATATATAATTTTAAATCAGAGTTCATTCTTTCATATACAAGAAAAATGCATGGGAAATGTTAAAAGTTAGAAGAAAAAAAAGTTGACGGGAGTGTTAACTCCTCAAGTTTGCATCTCAAGTTGGAGATTTAAAAGCCCTCAACTATATATCTAGATTTATCCTTTAATCAATTTTCAGGTGATATTCCAACAAAATTGATAGTTGTGAATCATTAGAACTTTTGAACTTGTCAAATAATGAATTTAATTAGTGGAGGAAAAAACCAAAAGATGATACATTTATAGGAGAAATGAGCTTGAGGAAATGGGTGGAGGAAGCATTGCGAAATGATTTTGTGAGTGAAGTTGTAGATCCTGGTATGATATATAGCAAGTGAAGATCGATCAACGTTTCCTCACAATGATCTCATCTATTTTTTGAATTGGCCAATGAATTGTGTAGTCTCTCCACCCCATGAAAGAATAAGTATGATTGAAGTTGTAGCCACCCTCAAGAAGATCAAAACCTCATATATGAAGTAGCAAGAGCAAGGCGAAGCCTACACACAAACAATTCCACTAATGTATGATGTCTAGCTACTTTTTGCATTCCTACACACTGATAAGATACTCCATTCGACTGTAGAAGGACGTCTTACACTATAAGGCCTCTCGACATACCCTTGGGGCTATGGCTTTCCTCAAAATTTGGATCACTGTGTGGCACTAAGGGACAAGATTATCAGGACTTGGAATAGCAAGTCATGTATTTGTGCCTTGTTCCTTCATCTTATATGTATAAGATTTTTAATATTTTTGCGCTTAAAAGATCAAAATGGCACATAAATTAATATTTCAGTTGATTTTTCAACATAATTAAGTACAGACAAACCATAAAAGCCGTTGTATAAATTGGTAGTATAAAAAAATTATGTGAAAAGAAATATGTTAAGAATATTTTTTTGAATTAGAGTTGCATTTTCAATTGGAGATTAATTTGTGTTTAATGCAACACTAACTTTATTTTGAGTTTGAATTTAATATTTCGACTAGATTAGAGATGATTTTATAGTTTATATGATAAGGTCTTTCGACATACCTTTGAGCTACAACAATCTCCAAATTTAGACCACAATGTCACATCATTGTTCTAATCCATGGCACTAGCAAACAAATTACTAAGTCTTCAAAAAGCAAGGCGTATATACAATCCAAACTCAATATTAAATTATATGGAAAGTATGTGACTGCAAAGTCACAATCTAATTTTGTTTTAATCTCAATTTCTCTATCACTATCGTGTTCCTTCATCTCATATGGTCAAGATTTTTTATATTTTAATTATTTAAATAATTATTAGTAAATTATGATATTATTAAAATAAGTGTTCAATTAATGATATTATATATTTATTAATAATTAATTATCTAGTTATAATATTTTTTATTTGAAAATAATAAAGGGTTCAAATTTGATAAATATATTGTTAGTATTTGAAAAATTAAAAAAATTGAGGGATAAGAAATATAATTAAAATATTTTTTTTTTGAATTTGAAAATCGTATATTCAATTAAAAATGAATTACCATTTAATATTATACTTATTATATTTTAGATTTGAATTGGGTGTTTTGGATTGAAGATAGTCTTTTGACATCCCCTTGAACTACGGCATTCTCCAAAATTTAGACCACAATTGTCGCTTCATCTTTCCCATCCATGCATAATAGATGGCACTTACAGACATGATTACCAAGTCTTGAAATAGCAAGTCATCTATACAAATCCAAACTCTCTGGAATTATTTGGAAAATATTTGAGGACAAGTCACAATCTCGCTAAGTATTTTGGTTTTTAATATCAATTTCTCTATTACTGTCGTGCTCCTTCATAAAGTATTTTGATTTTTAATATCAATTTCTCTATCACAATTGCATTCCTCAATATATGTTCAAGATTTTTAATACTTTTGTGCTTAAATGATCAAAATGGCACAAAATTAATTTTATCTTCTTTTTATTACAATGAAAAATGGATGGAATTGACCCATTGTCTCCTTGTAATATACTTAATGGAGACCATAAATTTTAGTCTGGGCACGTTTGGATTTGATAGAAATTGTGTGATAGATTATTAATGGCCCTTCATTGTGTGGATAGAAATTTGTGTATTTTTCTATGTTTTGTGTATTTTGTACATTTTTGAAAAATACATATACTACGTCATCAAATTAATTCAAATGTTGCATTTATAATTTGAATCTCTTACATATTTGTTATTTTGAGTTTTACGTCAAATCAAATACTTAATTGCTTAGAGTTGTTTTTCAGTATCATTATTTAAGAGAATTTAAAAGCCATCCTACCAAATAACTTCATGGAGAATTCTTGGTTTGCCTCTTCTGCTCTTTTTCTGCTGTTGCTCAATAGCATCACACCACTCTCTTTCTGCCTGAGTTCTGCCACAGATGACAAGCATGCTCTCCTTTCCCTCAAAAACTCCCTCATATCCGACCCGCATCATATCCTGACCCGGAACTGGTCCCAAAACTCATCATCAGTCTGTGATTGGATTGGTGTGTCGTGCGGCCTGAAGCACCGCAGGGTCACCGCTCTCAACCTCTCCGGTTACGACCTCACTGGAACTCTTCCCCCGCATTTCGGAAACCTCACGTTTCTCAGATATTTAGACATCAGCAACAATGCGTTCGCGGGATCCTTACCTCTGGAGCTCTCCAATTTGCGTCGTTCGAAGGTGATGAATGCGTCAGTGAATTCATTCATTGGAGAATTACCAAGATTGCCTCAAGTGGAGCAACTCTTTCTGCATAACAACAGTTTCTCTGGATCAATGCATCCGTCTTTATTCAACAATTCCAAGATACGGGTGTTACGTTTGAGTTACAATTCAGTGGGTGGGAATATTCCGAAAGAGATTGCAAATGCTTCTTCCCTTGAAATATTACGCTTGGGCTCTAATAGCCTCACGGGTAGTCTCCCAAGCGACATGTGCTATAATCTCCAAAACCTGAAACTACTTACTGTTGTGTTCAACCAACTTGGTGGGGAAATCCCATCAAATATATGGAGATGCACAAACCTTCAGCAGCTGTCTTTATCCCACAATCGTTTTAGTGGCAACATCCCACCTGAGATTGGGAGTTTGAGCTTGCTCACAAATTTGTATCTCGAGAGTAATGATTTCGGAGGTATGACGATTTCTTCCAACTTGCAATATATTGATTTTATATTAATGATTGCTCAAATTTGGTGGTGATAAGTAAAATAATAATTTCAGGAAGAATTCCATCATCTGTGTTCAACCTTTCTTCATTGACAGTCTTGACCTTCTTCAACAATAGTTTATCTGGAAATATCCCAACTGTGCACAATCTGCCAAATCTACAAGAGTTGTATCTCAATTATAACAAGCTGACCGGAAATATTCCATCTTCAATTTTCAACATTTCTTCATTGAGGATCTTGTGGTTAAACTCTAATAGCTTGTCAGGTAAGTATGCCACATAACAAATCACTAATGGTCAATAAAATCTATATTTATAAATATACTAAATGAGAGTAATTTCAAATAATTACTTGCTTTTTTTTTTCCCTTCACAAACATCATCACATCACATCTATTTTATTTAATATTTATTCAATTAGAATGTACATAAACAATAAACTTTAATAAATGTTGCCTACTCGTGAAGTAGTGGTGAAAGTGTCATACTTATAATGACCAATAGATCATGAGTTTGACATTCTAAGGACATGTGAATGTTAGTTTAAATAAACATTTATATTATGAAAATAAACAAATATATGTTTGTCATTATTTAAAAATATTACACTTTACTAATTTAAAGTATTTACCGTTTTTTTAAATATTACAAGTATAGTTTTCATGGACTAATTTGTAAATCAAATACCCATTTAGCCTTATTGGCATATCAAAAATACCCATTTAGCCTTATTGGCATATCAAAAATATCCACTTCTTATAACTCATATAAAAAATACCCAAAAGTACAATTTCCTGCCAAAATCAGACATTCAGTGTCCTTTTTTAAAACAAAAATGAATTTTGAATATAAATCCCATTTTTTTTATAAAAAAAAAAATCTGTTCCAGGTCTTAATCGGGTCAAACCTGGAACAGACCCCATTAAAAAAGGACACCTGAATGTCTGATTTTGGCAGGAAATTGTACTTTTGGGTATTTTTGATATGTGTTATAAAAAGTGGGTATTTTTGTGATGTTTAAAATAATTACATTCATGTCATTTTCGTGCATAAAAAATCACATCACATTAATATTAATTTTATTTTATTAATATTTCTTCAATTAAAATATATTATAGATTAACATTAAACAATAATAAATTTCCATTACTCGGGATATAGTAGTGAGAGCGTTTTACCTATTAACAAGAGGTCGTGGGTTTGAGATTGTCTTTGAATATCTCGGTGTTTGAGTTAAGTAAATGCATTTATATTAAATAAAAATAATAATAAAATCTAACAAAATATATTTGTCATTCTATAAAAATATTACACTTCACCAATTTATTGTAGTCTGTAGATACTATTTTTTAAATATTACAAGTACAATTTTTATGGACAAATTTGTAAATTAAACTCCGATTTGTAGGTTTTTTTATTTAATTACTTTATTATTATTATCATTATTATTATTATTATTATTACTAAGTTTATATAATATTGAAGATAAAAAAATTTATATATAATATATTTGATCATTTATTAAAAATATATAATTTATTAATTATATCTCAATATTATAAAATAAGATATTATATGTTCACTCTGCGCATTGTGGGTCGAAATCTTGTATCTAAAATATTTAACTATCAGGATCGCCGCTTCAGAGTGACTTATGTCACAGTATCCTAAACCTCAAACAACTTTCTCTTTCGAGCAACCAATTTTCGGGTGAAATCTCACATGATATATGGAAATGCACACAACTTGAGTATCTTGATTTATCGGACAATCATTTCAGTGGTAACATCTCACCTGAGATAGGAAACTTGAGCATGATCACAAACTTGTACCTGTCTATTAATGATTTTCAAGGTATGAACAATACATCTCTTCCAACTTGTAATATCATATCTGATTTTATAGCGATGATTGCTCAAATTTGATGGGGATGAGTAAAATAATAATTTCAGGAAGAGTTCCAGCAGAAATTGGAAAACTTTCATGTCTGGAGGAATTAGTCATTGAAAGCGCCTCTCTAGAAGGTGATATTCCATCATCTGTGTTCAACCTTTCTTCATTGACAGTCTTGAGCTTCTTCAACAATAGTTTATCTGGAAGCATCCCAATTGTGGTCAATCTGCCGAAGCTTCAGAAGTTGTATCTCGATCAAAACAAATTGATGGGAAATATTCCATCTTCAATTTGCAACATTTCTTCATTGACAGTGTTTGATTTAAGGTATAATAGTCTGTCAGGTGTGTATACATATCTCTCGACAATATATCCATGTTTTAATTCATTAACTAAATGTGAAATAATAATCCATATCATATGTCAATGTACGATAGGAAAATTACCACAGGAGATTGGTACTCTGCCAAGCTTGGAGTGGTTGTCACTGTTAGAAAATTCCTTATCTGGCTCCATCCCATCTTCCATATTCAACTTATCAACGTTGAAGAAACTATCTCTTTCATTCAATGAGTTTTCAGGTAGTCTTCCTCCGGACATGGGGAATTCACTTTTCAATCTCGATGAGCTTCTTTTAGCTCATAACAGATTCAATGGCCCAATTCCGACCTCTCTCGCAAATGCTTCTAAACTTGCTTTCTTGGACATGAACTCCAACTCCTTCAGCGGCTCCGTACCCAGTTTTGGTAATTTAAGATTCCTACAAGAACTTTACATTTGGGGAAATAATTTATATGGTTCAGAATCCCCCACTCATGAGCTGACATTTCTCTCTTCATTATCTAATTGCCGATTTTTGAAAACCTTGGATGTATCATATAATCCACTGAATGGCATTCTACCCAATTCAATTGGGAATTTCTCCACTTCTCTTCTCGATTTCCGTGCATTAAATAGCAGTATCAAAGGAGTTATTCCTTCTACTATTGGAAATTTAAGTAGTTTGATAAGTTTGTATTTGAATGGGAATCAGATTACTGGGATCATTCCACCAGCAATTGGGAAACTGAAGCGACTCCAACGACTCAGTTTTAGTGACAATCAATTGGAAGGATCAATCCCCATTGCTATTTGTGGATTGAGTCATTTGGGGGACTTGGAATTTGATGGTAACCTGCTCATAGGTCCAATACCAGATTGTTTGGGTACAATTGTATCTTTAAGAACTCTCTTCTTGAACTCAAACAAATTGAATTCCACTATCCCTTCCAACTTGTGGAACCTAAGAGACCTTGTGATGTTAAACTTCTCCTCAAATTATTTGAGTGGCCAGATTACGTCTCAAGTTGGAGGTTTAAAAGTGCTCAACTATCTAGATTTATCCTTCAATAAATTTTCAGGTGATATTCCAAACACAATTGGTCATTGTGAGTCATTAGAATTTCTAAACTTGTCAAATAATGAATTAGTGGAGTTATTCCCCAATCCTTGGGGAATCTTAGAAGCTTGAGCGCATTGGATTTATCCAACAATGATCTTTCAGGATTGCTACCAAAGTCCATAGCAAATATTATTTCTCTTGTGCATTTTAACGTGTCTTGCAATAGATTGGAAGGAGAGATTCCAAATGAAGGTTGTTTCGCTAACTTCACTGCGCAATCATTTGTTAACAACTCCGGTCTTTGTGGTTCAGCAAGATTTCAAGTGCGATCTTGCTCGCGAAATCGTGGAGGAATTCTGAAATATATAGTGCCATTGTTGATTTTAGTTGTCATTTTGGTGATCGTTGTTGTGCTCATGCTGACTAGAAGAAAGAACCAGAGAAAAGAATTAGATTCCCCGATTAATATTTGGCAAGGTATTGAATGGAGAAGGATTTCATATATTGAACTTGAACGAGGAACAAATTCTTTTGGTGAGGCTAACCTACTTGGGAAAGGAGGATTTGGTTCTGTATTCTACGCAACACTGTGTGATGGGTTAAAAGTTGCAGTAAAAGTGTTTTACTTGCACATGGAAAGAGCTGCTCAAAGCTTTGAGATTGAAAGTGAGCTATTGAGCTCAATTCGACATAGAAACATCGTTCCTGTTGTTGGATGTTGCAGTAATATGGAGTTCAAAGCATTGATTCTTGAATACATGCCAAATGGGAGCTTGGAGAAATGGCTATATTCTCACAACTATTGTCTGGATCTAATGCAGAGGGTGAAAATAGCAATAGATGTTGCATTAGCATTAGAATATCTTCACCATAGCTTTACATACCCTGTCGTGCACTGTGATGTAAAACCAAGCAATGTCTTACTTGATGAAGATATGACAGCTCGAGTTGGTGACTTCGGAATTGCAAAGCTTTTCGACCAAGGTGAGGTTGTAGTTCAAACTAAAACCTTGGGAACTATCGGTTATGCAGCACCAGGTACGATTTCCTACTTTTTCTAATATTCTCAAACTGTTTCTATTAATGTCCATGGATACTAACAAACAAGCAATGTGAATAGAGTATGGGTCAGAAGGAAAGGTGTCCACCAATGGAGATGTATATAGTTATGGAATATTGTTGCTGGAGATGTTTACGAGGAAAAAACCAACTGATGATATGTTTATGGGAGAAATGAGCTTGAAGAAATGGGTGGAAGAAGCTTTCCAAAAAAATGCGGTTAGTGAAGAACTTTCATGTAGTAACAGGAATATTATGCCTCAATCAACAGAGAGTTTTCTTTTGTTGATTTCTCAGTAGGAAATGACTAGAGAATAGAGATATCATATCACTGGTTAGAAATCAAAGTATAGATGATTACATATTGATATTATCAAGCTCCATAGCTATCTTACATTATTGGGAAGAGCCATTATTATAATATCTGCATGAATATATTAATGAAAAGGGAATGATTTAATAATTAATAATCTGCTTCAAGTTTGCTTGTCTGCTTATTGATTGGATAAAAAAAAAATTCTGTATTTATTATTCTGAGAGTACTCAAATAGAGATCTGACTAGTGAAAGAAACAATTCCCAGAATAGAATAAGTTGAGCAAAGACAACTAGCAAACATATACCTTTTTCTATTGTTTCATCTCCAGCTACCAGATAAGCATTTTTTTTTTCTCAACCACTGCTTCAATATTTGCAATTATTATTTTGTTAGCTTTTTAAAAAGAAATTTAATTTCAAAAGTTGCACGTCTGGTTAGATGGAAATATTTTGTGATTAGATTATTTGGGGTTGCATGGATGCACTGCATGTTCCACGGAAATAATATGAAGTTTCTCTTCTAAATATGTCCAACACAAAAATCTGGCAAATATATCATAAGTTGGAGTATAGAACTAAAAATCCATTTATAGTTGAGTTTTATTTTTTAATTTCCAGGATGTTTAATTCTTCTTTTTTCCATATCTTCAAAGATATCTTCATATAATATACCAATAATGGATATCTCACATGTAAAAATTCTTTACATAAAAGATTATGGATTCGATCATTTCTATTTTCAAAAGAAAAAAAAAAAGTCCCCTCTTATAAATCTTGTCAAGGGATTTTACACAATATTTGTGAACAATTAGAAAGAGAAGAGCCTGGTTGAGCTAGAAGAAACACTGTACATGAGTCAGCCACGGGGCTTTGTTCAACCAGGAAATGAGCAGAATGTTTTTCTACTAAAGAAGTCCCTTTGTGGCTTGAGACAAAGTCCAAGGCAATGGAATAAACGGTTTGATGCACACATGCTTAGTATTGGGTTCAAAAGGTCAAGTTTTGACAAATGTGTTTATATAAAGGTTGCCTCTGATTCATCCTTGATTTACTTACTCTTGTATGTTGATGATATGTTGTTGGATGGGAAATTGGTGTCGAATATTGAAGCTGTAAAAGAGGGCTTGAAGAATTGGTTTGATATGAAGGATTTGGGGAAGGCCAAGAGAATATTTGGTATGGATATTGTCACAAGTCAACCTGGAGATAAGTTGAAATTACAACATAAGATTATCTCTTGAAAGTGCTGAAGAGATTTGATATGAGTGAAGGACAGAGTCCAAGGACTGCTTGTGGGCAGTCTTAGGTATATGATGGTGTGTTCAAGACCAGATATATCTTATTCAATCAGCATGACAAGTCGATTTATGTCATGCCCAGGGAAGCTTCATTGGGATGCACTTGTCGGTATTTTGAGATATCTAAGAGGTACAGCTCAGTATGGTTTGTTGTTTGAAAAGAGTTGCAGCTCAGAAAGTAAAGTGCTGGTTGGTTTTGTGGATTCAGATTTTGCCTCAAGTTTGGATACTAGAATATCTCAGACAGGATATGTTTTCAAATTGTTTGGGACTGCAGTTGTTTGGAAGTCCAAACTACAGTCAGTGTAGCTTTTTCTACCACAGAATTCATGGCAATTACAGAAGCCATTATAAGGAAGGGTTGTGGCTTAAAGGCTTAATCTAAACACTAATTTCTGTGATAGCTAGAGTGCTTTGTATCTCACGAAGCACTCAGTCTTTCATGAGAAATCTAAACATATTGATGTTAGATTTCACTTCGTGAGAGATATAGTAGAAAGAGGTTTGGTGAAGATGGCTATGGGGTCTTCAGAGCACTCGTACCTTCAAACAAAGTCTCTAGTGAATAGGCTATTCATGAAGCAACGCCTGTATTCGTATAAATTGTCAGATGATGGAGGTATGGAAGATCAATTGGACGAGTTCAACAAAGCCATAGATGATCTTGAAAATAAACGAGTGAAGGTAGCAGATGAAGACAAGACAATCATCTATCTTAATTCATAGCCTAAGACTTTCGAGCACCTCAAGGATGCAAAGCTTTTCGGGAGAGATACCATCATCTCCCTTGATGAAGTACAATCGGCACTAAGGGCTAAGGAATTGCACAAAAGTAGTGAGGGAAGAAAGCTAACTTCCGCACATGATAGTTTGAATGAAAAACATAAAGTCAGAAACGACAAATTCAGAGAAAACAATGGATTCAAAAGGCAGTTTCCTCAGTCAAGAACTAAGGATCATGAAGAAAATGAATTAAAAAGATGTCATTTCTTCCATAAAGAAGGTCATTTAAAAAAGGACTGCTATTCATGGAAAAGAAGACAATCCTATTATATAAGAGTTTTATTTTTCAGTATAATATTGAATATAGTTTAGATTTACTACAACAGTTAAGATTGAAAATATCATGATCAAACTAATTTTACGACAACTTTTATCTCAAACTTGAATTTGGATCCCAGCAAAGGAAGCTGTTCACCACACACTTTTGTTTTTGTTTTTTGTTTTTTTTTGTTTTTGAACTTATTTTAATATTCGGATTGGTGTATTTGTGGTGGGAAAGATGCACAGAAAAATGCACTATACATGTGGATCTCAATATCCAAATGGGAGTGGTGGAATGAATGAACGAGTCCACTATATTAATATTTTCCAACTGAAGTGGACCATTTTATTGATGAATTCAAATTTCTGCCCATAAACAAAAAAGCTAAGTGGACATAAATTTCGTGGAGTGGGAATAATGATTGAATTCAGAAATCATGCTTTAATTCACTCTCCTTTAAATACTGAATTCTAACACGCCATTCACGTTACTTATTTATTATGCTAAGTAGTATACACGGTCTAGCCCGTCAGTTTTTTTTTTTCAAATCTTTTACATCACAAAAAGATTCTTGAATATCAAATCAATATAATATCTATTAAGAAATCTTTAAAAATTCAATAAATAGATTAACATGAATTATACTCAAGAGTCTGTATAGGGTTTTATTTCATTTTATTAGACTGCGAATAATAGCGACCAAGTCTCCCCTCCAGGTCCCTCCACCTGGAAATTTAAAAAAAATGTGAAATTTTGGCCAAATCAAACAGACCAGGTCTGTCTCAAACATGAAGAGACCTCAAGGTTTCCTCACCTTTTTCATTGTTGGGCCAATGGGGTGGTGACACTTGTCACCATCTCATTGGTCCAAGAATTATTTATGTAGTATAGTTTAATTTGAGTATATTTTAATATTATAAATAAATAAATATACCAAAATTCATGATTTTTAATTATCGACAAATAGAGCCTAATTTTGCTATATATTTTTTAAAATTTTGATTTTTCTAAATTAAAATATATAAATATTACACATATTTTGTATTTTTTCTATTTCAATATTTCAAAAAAATGAATGAATGATTTATTATGTGCAATCGGTTTAATTTTTTTTTATAATTATAATCAATTATAATTATTGTTAATTATTTTAATAAAATAAAATAATATAAAATAATTA
The DNA here is from genome assembly GCA_026898455.1 of Plectranthus barbatus. Classification (NCBI taxonomy): domain Eukaryota; kingdom Viridiplantae; phylum Streptophyta; class Magnoliopsida; order Lamiales; family Lamiaceae; genus Plectranthus; species Plectranthus barbatus. The sequence continues at coordinate 5,604 of JAPKLW010006108.1, read as the reverse complement.
AATAATATTATGGTTTGGTGGTTGCTGTTAAATCATATAAAAATTATTGTGGTTGGGTTTGGATGAATAGTGATGATGTGGAAGAAAGAGAAAATAATTAAATATTGAGTGGTTGGGTGTGATTGCTGTTATTCATACTCTTAAAAAGAAAAGAAGAGAGTGGGATGGGGTGGCCACACCACCACCGCTCGCAATAACACCCACCATTCAGTTCAAATATTTACTTCATTGGAAAAATGACTAACAATATGCGATCCTCACATGAATCACGACACCACATAATTTGGTTATGCGTTACGTACATTCGTCAAAACGATATCATTAAGGGGCTTGTATTTTGGAAATTTAAATTCCAAATCTCTGTAAAAACCATCGATCCTACCAATTTCATGGGGAATTCTTTGTTTGCCTCTGCTCTTTTTTTTGCTGTTTCTAAATAGCATCACACCACCCTGCTTCTGCCTGAGTTCTACTGCCACAGACGACAGGCATGCACTCCTTTCCCTCAAAAACTCCCTCGTATCCGACCCGCATGGTATCCTGACCACGAGCTGGTCCCAAAACTCAGTTTGTGATTGGATTGGTGTGTATTGAGGTTTGTATTCGCAGAAAGGAAAACCGAAGCAGAAATTTTATTCATCTCACATTTCCCAGATCAAATCGATCTGTTTTCATGAGAGGATCTGTTTTCATGAGAGGGAGAGAGAACTACCGTACACATCACACAAATAGCACGTGAAGTCTAACAGAATAAAAACGCCACACACGCAATATACAAAACACGCTTATTCACACACAATAACAGGAAAGATAAAAGAAACGATGCATGTGCATGCATGTAATATCTCCATGCATGAAGGTCTGCATGCTCTCCCATGCATACGTATAAATCACACTCTCAACACCCCTCCTAAAGATGGAGGCGGTGGAGATCAACCACACCCATCTTGCAAAGAAGACGGCGAAAACGTGGACCCGAGAGTTGCTTGGTGAAGAAATCAGCAAGCTGGAGATCGCTACGAACGTGTGTAGGATCGAGGAACCCAGATTTGTAGAGTGAGCGGACATGGTGGCAATCAAGCTCAATATGCTTTGTGCGTTCATGAAACACGTGATTGCGTGTGATCTGAAGAGCTGCGAGATTGTCACAGTACAGAGGTAAAGGAAGCGGAAGAGGAATATGAAGATCGTGCAACATGTAGGAAAGCCATTGTAACTCCTTGGCAGTGGAGCTAAGGGCGCGGTACTCGGCTTCTGCGCTGGATAAAGCAAGAGTGGATTGCTTTTTGCAGCGCCAAGAAATAAGGGAGCATCCAAGAAATACACAAAACTCGGTGAGAGATTTTCGAGAGAGTTTACACGTTCCCCAATCAGCATCTGAATAACTAACCAGCTGTAGTGTGTTACGAGCTGGGAAGAAAAGACCAAGGGAAGGATTGGATTTCAGATAGTGGAGAACATGGAGAGCACAATCCCAATGAACTTGTCGGGGTGAGGCAACAAACTGGCTGAGCTGCTGGGTGGCGAATGCAAGATCAGGCCGGGTTAAGCTTAGGTAGAGCAACTGGCCGACGATCTTGCGATACTGCTCCACCTTCTCAAATGGTAGGGAAAAAAGAGAAGTAAGATCAATACCAGGGGGAAGAGGAGTATTGGCAACACGGCACCCCAATAATCCGGCTTGATCAATAATATCCAAAATATACTTGCGTTGACATATATATAAACCTTCATCACCACGAGCCAGTTCCATACCGAGGAAATAGCGAGCCTCACCAAGATCTTTAATGGTAAATTGAGCATGCAGGTAACCTTTAAGAGCTGTGATAGCATCAAGATCTGAACCAACAATCAAGACATCATCCACGTAAATAAGAACAGCCATTTGAGCGGAAGCAGACAAGCTGATGAATAAACAAGAGTCATGGGGAGATTGCTTCAGACCAAATTGTAAAAGTGCTCTTGTAAATTCAGCATTCCACTCACGGGATGCTTGTTTGAGTCCATACAAACTTCGAACAAGCTTGCAGACTTGTCCAGGACCTGCATCTTGAAATCCCTGAGGTGGCAACATATAAATTTCTTCAGATAGAAAGCCATGTAAAAAGGCATTATTAACATCAATTTGGTGGATGAACCACCCTTTAGCAACAGCAATGGTAAGAAGAAGTCGAACAGTAACATGCTTGGCAACTGGAGAAAACACTTCTTCATAGTCAAGACCATATTGTTGTTTGAAGCCCTTAACAACTAAACGAGCCTTAAATCTTTCAATTGTGCCATCAGATTTAAGCTTAACCTTGTATACCCATTTAGAGTCTATGGCAGTCTTTCCTAATGGTAAATCAGTTAGAATCCAAGTTCCATTAGACTTGAGAGCTGTAAGCTCTTCATTCATGGCCTCAACCCATTCAACAAACTTACTAGCCTCATAATAGGACTGGGGTTCTTTGAGATCAGTTACATGAACAAGAAATCCAACAAAAGAAGATGAAAAGGAAGGTGAGGTGATATAGGGAAAAGTGTAGGGAGTAAGAGAGGATACCTCATGAGAGGCAGTGAGAGATAATTGATCCAAACATGGGGCTATGAAATCTTTTGTCCAAGAGGGAGGTTTGATGGTTCTCCGTTCTCTTTGCACAGCAATACAGTCTGCAAGAGGAGAAGAAATGTGAGTAGAAGGGGTAGAATGTAAATGTAATTCTGAATCTTTGAGAGAAGGGAGATCAAAAGTAGTAGGTATAGGTGTAGTAGCCGGCTGGGAAGTAGGTGAATTTATAGGAGTAGGGGTAGGTGATGGTGTATCTGATGGTTTGTCTAGAGATGTATCTGGTGAAGAATTGGAAGCAGGGAAAGAAGGGGACATATATATAGGTGATGGCGTTGCAGTAGGTGAGGAGGTAGGTGGAAGTGTAGAGTGAAGAAAAGGGAAATCATGAGGAATAAACCTAACATCTCTACTGTGGATTATTTTATCACTTTGTATGGCATAAAGTGTATAACCTCTCTTACCAGTGGCTGCTCCAAGGGAGACACAAGTTATGCTTCTGCTATCAAATTTGTGCTTGCCTGGTGTGGTGTCCACAGCATAACAAAGACATCCAAATGGTATGAACTCCTCAGGAGGAACTTCTTTGTTGAACAACAAAGAATATGGACTTTTCCAATCTAGGTTAGCTGCAGACAATCTATTTAGGATCCATGTAGCATGTTGTAAAGAATATGGCCACAACTTGTGAGGGAGTTTGCTCTGGAACATGAGAGCTCGGGCTGTTTGAAGCAATGATCTATGTTTTCTCTCAACCACACCATTTTGCTGTGGTGAATAAGCACAGGTAGTCTGATGTAAGATACCCTTCTCTGTAAGCAAATTCTTCATCTTCTGGTTGACAAATTCAGATCCGTTGTCACTCCTTATTCTTTTAACCACAACATTGAACTGTGTCTCAACCATTTTCAAGAAACCACTGATCATATCAGATACTTGATGCTTAGAATGTAACAAGAAAATCCATGTACAACGGCTGTAATCCTCAACAATGGTGAGCATATAAGCAGTGTTGGTAATAGAGTTTGCTTTGTAGGGACCCCACAGATCCACATGAATTAAATCAAAAGCAGTTTCAGACCTATGACCTTTAGATGGGAAGGCATCTCTACTTTGCTTAGCATGATGACAAACTTCACAGCTAATTAGAGTGTCAACCTTTTCTGTGGAACACAAGTTCTTCACTCCAGGAATGTGTTTCATAGTAGAGACAGATGCATGACCAAGCAAAACATGCCAATCAATAACAGATAACTTCTTAGGATCCGGCAGGGCATTAACATGAAAATATTGTGGTTGAGACATAATATAGATCTTCCCTTGTAGTTTGCCTATACCAACTATATGATCAGAGCTCCTCCTTTGAATCAAGCAATGAGTGTTGGTAAAAACACACTTCACATTTAAATCACAAATAAGCTGAGCAACCGATATCAAATTATGAGTAAAAGAAGGAGCCAAAAACACCTTATTCAGACACAGGGTGGAGGATAACCTGACCTTTCCTGCTGAATGAATCAAAGTAACACTTCCATCAGGTAAGTGTATTCTTTGTGGAATATCCAGAGATATAATCTCATGCATAATAGATTAATTGCAGCATAAGTGCACACTTGCTCCTGAATCAATAATCCACTGCTTCTTATCAACTAAGTCTGTAGCCCCAAATATATAATGACTATCAAAATTGCTGAAAGGATCTTCGGCAGCTTCATCTTGAGTAAGCATGTTAACCTTTTCTTCTTCAACCTTGAGCTTCTTAAGACATTTGGTGATCTTTTCTTCAAGTAGCTTATCCATGTCATCATCAGGTGCAGTGGAAGAACTACATTCTTTCTGATTAATGTTGAATGCATGTGTTGTTTCCTGTCTTGATCGAGGCCCTTTATACCACTCCGGATAGCCATGCAATTTGAAACACTCTTTTGCCTCATGTCCAGATCCACCACAATGGCTGCATTTAAGTTTCTTCCTCTCTTCTCTGCTTAGCCAAGGCTTGATGGGTACCCCTGGTTTCCTTGTTCTAGTATTACTTATAGGCAATCGATTAGAAGAGTAAAGAGCCATATCTGTGGGTGTCACATGCTGTGAAGCTACACGTTTCTGATCTTCATCCTGTAGTACTAGAGAATAAGCTTTACTGACAGAGGGCAGAGGATCTAGCAATAGAATTTGGCTACGAACTGCATCAAAATTGTCATTCAATCCCAGCAAAAACTTCATGGTTCGTTTCTTATCCTCAATCTTAGACAAAGCACCACAAGTACAATAATACTCAAATTGAGCAGTGAGGAGACTTATTTCATCCCATAAAGTGTTGAGTGAATTGAAATAATTGATCACAGTCTGTGAACCTTGCATGCAATTAGCCAATTCATGCTCAAGTTGATAAAGTTTAGGACCACTACATCTATCAAACCTAGAAGCAAGCTCAGCCCATAATTTTGCTGCGCTATCTATATATTGGAAACCAGGAGCTAACTCTTTAGATATAGAATTCAAAATCCACGTATATACCATGTAATCGGCTTGTATCCAAGCATTATAAATGGGTGAAGCAAGGGGCGGCTCAGGAAAGGAGCCATCAATAAGACGCATCTTGTTTTTCCCACTCAAAGCTCGCCGCATACAGCGACTCCAGGTAAAATAATTGTTACCTGTGAGCACAACAGGAACCAGCTGCAAAGAAGTATGATCGTTCGGATGGATGGATAACACACCCTGGGCATTTCGTTGTGGAGGATTCTCCATGGTTTCACGAAACAGATGTTCGCTGTCGTCACGGCCGAGTGAAGAAAATGGGTTGTCGTCAGAAAATTGATCTTCGTATGTGGAGGATTCACCACCTTGTTCATCCGCAAATAACTCGCGCCATGTCTCCTTTTGTTTTTGATTTTTCTTTTTGCCCATTACATGATCGGTAACCTGGCAAATGATACCATATTGAGGTTTGTATTTGCAGAAAGGAAAACCGAAGGATGAAAATTTTATTCAGCTCAATCTGTCATACATCAAGAAACAACCTCCCTTTTTACATGAAAGAGAAGAACGCCCGT
>JAPKLW010006107.1:0-15404 GCA_026898455.1 Plectranthus barbatus | reverse complement strand
CAGCTATACAGTCCCATTCCTGTATAGCCTCAGAATCCCTCTCATTCCGGTGTGGGCCCGGTTCATTCATGTCACCCTCCGCTCAACTAATGGAAGTCTTACAGGAGCCGCTCATTGACCGTGCTTCTCTACACCGGCGATCACTCCCTGCTCCGGCACCGGGTCACTACATGACACTTTTTTGTAACAGTCATCCCCCTCGGGCCTTGCCCCTTGTGGGCGAACTACCTTCCGGGTTTGGACTGTCAGGTCTGCAGCCCAATACACCCCAACCCTTCTCTGGTCCTGAAACACTTTTTGTGCCAGTAACTCCCAGCAGGTTGTTGAGAGGGAGGATTGAACCCCAGACCTCTCCTTTAACACCAAGCCTTAACGCTTTGGTGTCATCCACTAATTATATAATTATAGAAAATTTTATTATATAATTATTGTATTATTTTTATTATTAGGGTTTAGGGTTTAGTGTTTAGGCTTGTGCCCTTGTAATATTGTATTCGAATTTTGAGAGATAAATTTGAATGTGATATTTATAAAATCGAATTATTGTGACTCACTTCAATTTTTCATTACGAGAATGTAGACCAATTTTGTTGCAAGTTTCAATTGGAAAACAATTGGCTTTTGAATTATTATTATAATTTTAATAAAATTCAAACATTAAAAATATAAATACTTCGAATCATCAATTTACGAGAATTTGAATTTTTAATGATTAGAAATATTAAAATATCAACTAATTAATTATATACTTTTGATTTTTTTAAAAATAAAAAAAATTAAGTTACGCGCAAAATCCGAGTGCTCGTATATATTTTTGAGTATTCGAATTTTGATAAATACGAAATATTTAAATTTTATTGAATTTTTTCATTTATTGATTTATTATAAATATAAATAAATATAGTTAAATTCAAAATCCGAGTGCTCATATATATTTCCGAGTATTCGAATTTTGATAAATAAGAAATATTTAAATTTTATTGAATTTTTTCATTTATTGATTTATTATAAATATAAATAAATATTGTTAAATTCAAAATCCGAGTTCTCGTATATATTTCCGAGTATTCGAATTTTGATAAATACGAAATTTTTAATTTTATTGAATTTTTTCATTTATCGATTTATTATAAATATAATTAAATAATGTTAAATTCTAAATCCGAGTGCTCGTATAAATTTTCGGGGATTCGAATTTTGAATGATCTAAAATATTAAAATAGCATTAATATTTTTTCTACAATTCGGAATATTTTAATCAATAAAATATTAAAAATCCATAGGGGGTCGAATCTGCCAAATTCGAAGCCTTTTTATTAACATATAAAAATTGTTCGAATCTAACAGATTCGAACTACTTATATAAAATTTAATATAATAATAATTCATAAATTCGATTCTTTGAATTTGTAATGAACTTTTCAGGTAAAGTAACTAAGTAAGGAATCTCCACTATTCATACCTTTGAATTTGTGCACTACTCATACCTTTGAATCTGTGCCAACTTTGTTTATAGCTAGCTGTCCACAATTCATATATTTGAATATGTGCCCATTTTATAAATTTGAAATAATTCATAAATTCGATTATTTCTACTCTGTAATAAATGTTGATTCAATCTGTGAAATAAAGTAAGGAATCTCTGCTTACATTTCAGGTTTGAATCTGTGCCCACTTTGTTTTATAGTTGTCCACTATTCAAATAACTATTCATATCTTTGAATATGTGCCCATTTTGTTTTCTAGCATAATTATAAAAATCTTATACGGAAAATAATCTCTTGACTACACAGTTATATTGGAATATAACTGTTCATATATATTTTCGAATATGTAGAATTCGAAACATTAAAAAATTTAATAAATACATTATTAATTGTTTGTTCTATTTAAGGAGGCATGTGATCGTCATACTTGTAAGTCATAACTATCTAAAAATTACTACAAACGCAAATGGCCTTTTTATCTATATTCCCTCCAAATAACATTAATTGAGCCAAGAAATTCTTCAATAGGTGAATCCGAAGATGATTTTCTCTACGTCAAGGTGAGAGTTTTTCTAGTCTTTCTCCCTTTCCCCGCCTTGATGGACGAAACAAAGAGGAGGGGACATATCCGGCAGAGGAAGCAACAGGTTTCCAACGCCTCTTCTTCCACTGTTTCTGTCTTTCATGGTGTGGAATGCGGAGTAAAGATTAGTTCGAAGCAAAACCGATGGCCACTCCGAAGCAGAATCTGTGGCCGCTGATTTTGTTCACGAATTGTATCAAGATGTAATATGACTTGTAATTTAGACTTGCAATATTGAAATTATTATATTTAAATAATTTGTTAGTTGTAATCCGCCTTCTAATATTGTAATGATATTGCTCTCCAAATTTTAGTATTTTCATTTTATTTATAATTTATATAAATTAATAATTTGATTATATAATAGTAGCTGGGTTATTTAATTAAATGAATGATTAGTGCTCTCGATCTGTGAAATACCAACTCTTTTTATATATTAGTATTATATTGTACTCCCAGTAGGGTTTGAATTTGTCAGATTTGAATACCCTTTGGATTATTAATATTTTATTGATTAAATAGGGTTTGTATTTGTCAGATTCGAACACCCTATAGATTATTAATATTTTAAATGATTCAAAATTCGAGTGCCCGAAAATTTACACGAGCACACGGATTTTGAATTTAACATTAATATTTTGTATTTAACATTATTACAAATTTTACACGAGTGCCCGAAATACACATTAATATTTTGTATTTAACATTATTACAAATTTTGTATTTACACGAGTGCCTGAAATACACACGCCACATTTATTAAAAATGAACCATGGAAAATATTACAAATGATAAAATAGGTTGAGAAGAATTATTACAAGTGATAAAAATATATAAAAATAAAGAACTGCTCCAATAAAGGAAACCAAACCCCCTGGATATCCAAACCCCCTGGATAAGCAAACCCCTGGGATTTCTGAGCCTTCACTCTCAACAAAAATAGTAGTTGAGACAGATAGTCAACACTACTTGGCTTTACCCTCAACAATAGGATATCTCCTTAGTAGTAGTTGACGGAAATTATATCTCCGAGTTGGCTCGTAAGATCGTAATGGATATTTTCTTTTGGAACGGCTATCCTAATTGATAATAGCATCATTTCTCTATACTTGAACAATGAACGGCTATCTTGATTTTGAAATGAAATTGGATAATCATGATTTTTTATTTATGGTTTGGTGTTTCTCCCATGAGAAAAAGAGTGGGTATTTATAGACATGAATGTGAATGTAGACACCACATTAATCCGAAATCTAAAAAAAGAATTGGTTCGAATTCCACATGTTCGAAATATGAAAAAATTAATTAATTGGAGTTTTATTTTTCTTTAATTTCTAGTAATTATTATGAACATTATGGTTAATTTGAATTGAACATTAAAATATTGAAATGAACAATTACAAATGATAAAATAATTTCAATTATTACAAATCACTAAATCGATGTAAACAAATATTACAAATTAAAACGCCTCTTCTTCCACTATTACAAATATATATTTGAAAGTACACGAACCGCTTTCGCACTGAACAAGCCCCTCGGATGATAGTTGAAGGGTTGTCTGGACACTCTTCGGCTCGTTTATAAATGATGAACTGCTAGAGCGGAATGCAAACCGTGTTCGATTCCTCTGCGTCAGTACATCAATGATCTATTACGATTTCTTGACATCGTAATAGATATTTTCTTTTGATACGGATTTCGTAATGAACATTTTCTTTTGGAATGCGAAGGACAAAAGCATCATTTCTCTAAGGAGTGATTGTCGTAGAAGTAACCATTCTTTCAGTAAATTTGGATAGAGTGTGATGACTTCAGAAAGAAAATGGGTAATCTTTATTTTTTTTCATGATTGTTGGTGTGTTTTGATGATAAGAAATAGACGTGTAATTTATAGACATGAATGAGGAGATCCCCAAAAATAGAATATTATAAAGAACGGTTGGGATTTATTCCTGTATAGCAACATTAATGATTATGATATTAAAGCTTTTTTCACATGTACAACTGTAAAGATAATTTATCTATTATAATTTTTGTCTTGTAGCGGTCAGTAAAGAGTCATCACTGCTTTGACTTGACAGAACACCTCGAAATTGTGTATATTTTAATTTTCAACTCTAAATTAAATATTTTTTTATTAATTTGGTTGAATTAATAATTATAGTTGAATTATAAGTATATTATTAGAATTATAACTCTAAGTATGAGTTATAGTTGAATTATAAGTATATTAGTAGAATTATAACTCTAAGTATGAGTTATAGTTGAATTATAAGTATATTAGTAGAATTATAACTCTAAATATGAGTTATAGTGGAATTATAAGTATATTAGTAGAATTATAACTCTAAGTATGAGTTATAGTTGAATTATAAGTATATTATTAGAATTATAACTCTAAGTATGAGTTATAGTGGAATTATAAGTATATTAGTAGAATTATAACTCTAGGTATGAGTTATAGTTGAATTATAAGTATATTAGTAGAATTATAACTCTAAGTATGAGTTATAGTTGAATTATAAGTATATTAGTAGAATTATAACTCTAAGTTTGAGTTTTAGTTGAATTATAAGTATATTAGTAGAATTATAACTCTAAGTATGAGTTATAGTTGAATTATAAGTATATTATTGGAATTATAACTCTAAGTATGAGTTATAGTTGAATTATAAGTATATTAGTAGAATTATAACTCTAAGTATGAGTTATATTTGAATTATAAGTATATTATTAGAATTATAACTCTAAGTATGAGTTATAGTGGAATTATAAGTGTTGCGGGTATTTTTTGTATGAAGTTGGAGCCCAAGAACAATTTAATCAGTGATATAGAAAGACAATATGAATTATAGTAGGTGGGCGGTGATATTGTTATTGATTGCTGAAACGAGTACAATAAAAATGGAAATAGAAGAATCGAACAAGAAATGAAATGAACAAGGTGAATCGAACTATGTCGAGCTACGACAGGCTTCAATTCTCACTTTTTGCATCTCCCCCAAATTGTGTTCCTCCAGAAATATATATAGCCATCTTTGGGATAACGCTTCCTTCCATGATTGCCGCCGGACTTTAATGCTGATTTATCCGTTTCACTTTCAAAAGATCCGCTCCTTATTTAAATATGCCATAAATATCGAGTCATAATTTCGAATCTCCACAGCTCGAACCATAATGATCGACTCATACCGTCGACCTATCATAATGGGCCTTTATTCAGTGTCTAAGCCCAAAATATCAAACAGGCTACTTTTTTAATGGGCCGCTTCTACTTTCAAAATTTCGACCTCAACAATAAGTATATTAGTATAATTATAACTCTAAGTATGAGTTATAGTTGAATTATAAGTGTATTAGTAGAATTATAACTCTAAGTATGAGTTATAGTTGAATTATAAGTATATTAGTAGAATTATAACTCTAAGTATGAGTTATAGTTGAATTATAAGTATATTAGTAGAATTATAACTCTAAGTATGAGTTATAGTATATACTTATTATACGAACTCTTGAATTTAAAAAAAATTCGAACTCTCGAATTTTGGATTATCGAACTGTCGAATTTCAACCTAATTAATAAAAAAATCTTTAATTTAAAAGCTGAAAATGAAAATTCGATAATTTTGAAATTTCGAACTTAATTACTCGCGTATTTTTAAAATGAAAATCCGAACAATCGAATTTTTGTTGAAATATGAATAAAATATTTTTTAATTTAAATAAACCATATATTAAAACATTATTTATATTTCGAATTCAACAGATTCGAACCGTTTAATTATATTTCGAATTCAACAGATTCAAACCAAATTCCACACATATTCTGAATTCCACAAAATTCAAAACACTTAAATAAAATTTCTACTTATTTCGAATTCCACAAATTTGAAATATTAAAATAAAATTTTGAATTCAGCAGATTCGAACTCTTCCTATTTGTTTTATAATGGGTCATACTTTACGAATCGTTTAATTTAAATAAATCGGCTAGTTAAACTTTAATATAATAAAAGACAAACTTCATTAATTATCATTTAATTTCAAAAATTTAGATAAATAATCATTAATATTCGAAATTTAGATTACATATCTAAACGTTGACAACGACCAACAATTTGGCCACCAATTACAAACCCATAACTTTCACCAAATTTATCCATCTTCACGCAAGTCATGGCATTAACATATAGAATTCTATTGAGATATGCACATGCGTACACTCCACAACTATAGTCATCTTGAAGGTAATTCTCTTCTGGATGCTTCAATAAGTTTGGGAATGTAGTAATTCTCCGACGGTTCACCTTGCTCCAATAGTCGGATGCATCAAGAAGACGAGATAACATTCGAGTAAGTGGCATGAGCTCCCTATCCCTCTTCAAATAAATTACTGGGTCACTGGGATCTTCCAATTTGTGGTTAATTGAGTCGAATAAATCAATTTGCCACCTCTCAAGATCAATCCTTACAGTAACCCAATGACTCGACCGTGTGTTACAAATTAAAATAACCTAGAATAAAGAATAGTAAATCAATCCAAAGTCAATAAAACATTTTAAAATTTTGTAACTTACTTGTTTTGCTTTGTGCCACTCTTTGTTGCCCCCGATCCCATCCAATCCCTGGACTGTTTTTATTAATTCTGGATTGGGTGTCCACCAATTGTAATCATCCTCCAATGCCGGTAGGACAGTCCCATCATTGTACTCCTTAGGTTCGTTTTTATCCCAATCTTGACACAATAATGCCTACAACAAGGTTTAATAATTTTTTGTAAATTAACTAAATTCAAAAAATAAAAAAATAAAAAGAATAAAAGATGCACGATCAACTTACAAAGAAACGAGGGCTAAGAAGAATGGTATTATCCGCATTCACACCAGGCAGATTCAAAACTCCATACCTCATCCATGCTCGGTTCACAATAATAAATAACTCTATTACCTGTTAAGAAATCCAAATAATTAAATTAAAAAACAATGTTAAAATAATAAATCAAAACTAAACATTTTAGAATTAAACTTACATCTTCCGTCAATTCGGTTTTGGGGTTGATCAAAGGCTCGAACCACAACTCCTTATACAACTCAATACCCGTCTCGGGCAACTTCACAAATGCACCCGGAATTTTCAAGAACCCTAGAAACTCATGCGTTATAAATTGTCATATTTCAGCTGGTGTCCGTGCACGCCTAATAGACCTTACAACGGTGCTTTGGCTTTGAGAACCCTGAGAAGAGTGGCCCTCGAACAACTCCTTCAACCAATCCTTCACCCGGGGCCATATGGCTTTCTCCAGCCATCCAACAATTCGCTGAACCGTGTCATCGTCAAGGCGTATTGCTTACGGCGGCGAAGAAGATGTGTTTCCGGTCTAACATATATATTAAAATATTTATATAATAATTTAAAAAGATCATAATATAAATATTATTATAAAATAAATACCTCTAATATTGGCTCCGACGATAATGCAGCTCGGGGTTGCTTTGCCGACGATTGTGGAGGTTGAATACTCTCCTCAATTGGGATGTCGAACACTAATGAGGGCTGTGGCAGGGACGGGCTCGGCTGAGATGTGCCGGCCTCGGAGGCAGGAGGCTGGGAGGGGCTCGGCTGGTTGGGGCTAGGCTGGGAGGGCTCTATCTCGGAGGCATTCGGCTGGGAAGCTTCATGTCGGGAGGTGGATCTCCGAGATCTGGACGGCCTCAATGAAGGGGACTTCGGGGTCCTCGTTGATCCTCGATACGGGATGTATCTACGTAGTAGTGGATGATCATCTTCAGTCAAACTTTTCCAGTAGTCTGATTTTGCTTCGACATCCGTTGGCTCTAACGTGATCTTGCATGCTAGCTGAAAAAAATACAAATCACTAAATAAATTTACTTTTAATTTAATCTTTATGAAATTGTAATAAATATTTTTACCTCTTGCTTCAAATAGTTTTGGAAGTTAGCACCCCGTTTAAAGATCGGTCTCCACCTCAGACAACGAGGAATACCTTCATTTTGTTAGACCGGTTCCGCAACCAATGTAGCCAAATCCGGGATAGCCTCATAAGACCATGCCTGCAAAATAATAATAAAACAATTAACATTATAGATTAAAATTAATAAATTCATTAAATTGGATAAAATAAACTTAGGTAATACCTCCAATGTCCAAATAGGACCATATACATGAACTGAGGTAGGACCCTTCTCCGGATTTTTGACCTTGACCGGATCTTTGACCATAACAGACATCTGATGTAGTAGGAGGCTATAGGAGCAAGCGCCCCAAGGAAATCATTTCCATTGCTCTTTATTATCTACGAGTGCAACGATCCAAGTGTGTACAACTCCTCTCCCATCAAAGCATGCAAGCATCCGGTATACAAAGAGGATCTCAGCAATCTTCACGTAGTCATCGGCTGAGGGACTAAGTTCAATCCTCAAGTCCTTGAAATCCTTGTGCAATTGGTCCACGGTGGGCAACTCAGTATAGTAATGAAGACAAGAATCATCTGCAATAGTGTACTCCTTATTCAGGTCAAAACCCGAATCACCAAATCATAGACCAGTCACCAGGGCAAACTCTCGTGGTCCAAATCGAATGTTTTGGTTTCCCACCCGAAACCAAAGCTCATCCACAACTCCTTATACTTCAATTTCTTGGGTAATTAATGCCCACAAGGCAGTAACTATTCGTTTGGAACAATTCAAGTCCACAAAATGCTTGAACGACCCCTCACAAAATAAGTCAAGAGTTTTAGGGCCAAAAGCACTCAATCGGATTCGGATATCTTCCAAAATATCCCGGGTGTATACAGTAAGGGGATGGGATTGCCCTCGCAATCCCAGTCTCATCCATCTCCTAATCTATCACAAACCAATTTTAATAATAAGAATAATAAATTAATTAAATAAATATAAATAATTATATAATAAATTAACCAATTAAAAAATTATATCGAACAGTCGGATTTTGAAAACAGAAAATCCGAATACGCCAATTAGAACAAAAATAATAATTATTTATTTAAAACTATCGAACACGCGAATTTTGAAAACAAAAAATTCGAATATGCGAATTTGCACAAAAATAATATTTAATTATTTAAACAATTTCGAACACTCGAATTTTTAAAAAATAAATTCGAACACACGAATTTTCACAATAATAATAATTAATTAATTAAAACAATCCGAACACACGAATTTTGAAAAATGAGAATCCGAATGCACGAATTTTAACAATTATAAATAAATTAGTAATTTTGAAAAATGAGAATCCGAATGCACGAATTTTCTCAATTTTCACGATTTTTTGTTAAAAGCAAAAATAAAATGCATATTTACAAAATAATTTAACCTATTTTTAAAAAAAATTCAAACGAACCAAACATAAAAATTCCCCTCAATCCTATTTCACACCAAATAAAAAACCCTATTAATAACAAAAACATTCAATAATTTAAACATAAATATAAGGAATAAACAAACAGCAACATAAACAAACACAAAAACAAAAAAAGCAACAAACATATACAGGAATTGCGAAACATATTTGCAACCAAAAAAAAACACAAAAAAAAAAACAAGCAAAAATACTTTAAAAAAAATAAGGATTGTTAAAAAGTGTACCTGATTCTTTTCGCCCGACATGATTAATGTAGTAGTGTGGTAAAATTCGGATGGAGCTACACGCGAATCGAAAATTCGTGTTCTCGCGGCGCAGGTAACAATGGCGGACGAGAGAACGAGAGAGAGAGAGAGAGAGGTGTGAAAAATGGAAAAGTGAAAAGTTAAAGTCGGTAACGTGGGTGGGGCACGTGGTAATAATATTTTATTTTTAAAATTTAAGTTGAAATCAGTTAAAATAAATTTTATAAGTTGTTGTCAATTAAAAGTCATCCATTTTTTCCTTAATCATATTAATAATTTATAATGTATATTTTGTTATTTCTTAAAATTTTTCAATTATAAAATAAAAATATAATAAAAAAATAAATAATGACAAAAAATTACCACTTAAAAATTATTAAAGTTTAAAAATGAATAGCAACGAAACAATTACAAAACATAATTTTTAATTCATAATTTATGCGATAAAATATATATATTTTTTTAATTGCAAAGATTTTAGATTTTGTATTATAATTGCAAAAATTGAAAAGTTTTGTGTTATAATTGAAAATTTTGTTATAATTGCATAAGTAATGAAAAGTTTTGTTAAATTTTGCAAATAAACCTATTAAGATAAGTTATTTTTTTAAAAATAATATTATAATAATATTTTAATTCTTAACCCTATATTTTTATTTTAAACTTTAATTTTAAGATTTTTGTCAGATTAAATTGACTAGAGAGAAATTAAATTGACCAGTCATATTAAATTCACTAAAGAGAATAATGTGTAAGTGTCATATATTTATTTTTACAGTCTTTCCAGCTACAAATTTCATTTTTTTGTCAGATTAAATTGACTAGACATATTAAATTGAGTAGAGAAAAAATGTGCAAGTGTTGGAAAATTGACTGGTCATAGAAAAAAATGTGTTTTTAATCATATATAGAGTTTAGCACTGTCAATACGGGTAGATGTGTGTTGTCACTCAATTATGGATTCATTTACTTTGAAATTTTTTTGGGAGAGCATTGATCCAAAGAAGCCAGATTACGTGTGGGGTGATGTTCCACACGACCTAGATTACTTTCAACTCATTCAAAAAATCTTTCAAATTACGGGTTGGAATCACTGGGAGTGGACCTTGATTCTGAAAGTGTTCGTTCTCCAAGGAAATGAGTCAATATTCTTGGACCTTCATGAGGGGAACATCCAAATCCTTCATGATTACAAGATTTTAAAGCCGTGAATTTCTATTGGGCGTACACCCGTGCCCGTGGATCACGGAGGTAGTAGCAACACTGTACAACAAGCACATGAAGATGATGATGAAGATGACGATACATGGTGTCCGAACAACAGCGAGGATTTCAAAGACGATGAGGAATCATATGTGCTAGAGACAGATATTGATTCTGACGAGGGACTAATTACTTTTTCCACAGGGGAGAGACATGTCTTCGACGATATTGGCAATCTGGATCCTTACAGGACCGATTATTTTGACGACATGCCAGTATTTTGGAACAATGATGTTCAACAAATAAAGGCTGGTACGTATTTCAAAACTAAGGAACAATTGATTCATGCAGTTACTGCATGGTCTCAATCAAAGGGGGTTTAATACACCACCAAGAGGAGCTCCCAAACCACGTGGGAGGTGAAATGCAAAGAGAAGGATGTAAATGGTCCTCCATGCCAGTGGAAAGCTAGGGCAGTTTATGACAAATCTTCAAGGGGGTGGAAATTGAACACGTGGACGGAGGACCACAACTGCTCCGAAAACAATTTAGCTGTCAATATTACGGCGAATCTCATAGCCAAACTCATTCTTCCCCACCTTCAAGTAGATCTGGAGTATAAGGTGGTCAACGTCATTGTCAATGTTCGTGAAAAGTGGAACGTGGACGTTGGGTACAAGAAAGCATGGCGTGGCCATCGAAAAGCATTGGAGGCTCTCTACGGCGACTGGGAAACCAACATTCGGGAGCTGCCGGGGTTCATGGCAATCCTATGCCAACACAATCCGAATACAGTTGTGGAATGGAAGTTCCTCAAGCATGAGAAGCACATGGCGCAGAGGACGTTCCGGTATATGTTTTGGGCATTCGGTGCCTGCATCTCCGCATATCAGCACACACATCCAGTGGTGATGGTGGATGGAATGCACCTGCGTGGGTCGTATAAAGGGAAGTTGCTGCTAGCTGTGACCAAGACAGCCAACAATCACATAATTCCACTAGCTTACGCCGTCATCGATGAAGAGTCCACCCACAGCTGGAGATGGTTTCTTAAGCACCTGCGCCTCAACGTTCTGAAATCAAGACTGACGTGCATCATATCAGACCCGCATGCCGGTCTCCTTGCTGCATTTCAGTCATACTTTGAGCATTTTCCTGGAGCTGGATGTCATCGATATTGTCTTCGCCATCTTCGATCCAATTTATTGGATAAGTTCAAGACGAGTGGCCTCAAACAAGTTTGCACCAGGATCGGACAAGCATTTGATGGGCAGGACTACAATAAAGCTTGGTCTGATTTGTGGGATCTAAACCGTGCTGCATATGAATGGTTGCAGCGTCATCCAGCTGACAAATGGACGCTCTACGAGGACGGAGGGCATCGTTGGGGCAACACAACAACTAATATCGCTGAGAGTTACAACAATGCTCTCAAAGATTGCCGCTACTTGCCTATTCGAGCCATCGTAGAAGCCACCCTAGAGAAGTCAACAAAGATCTTTGAGCGTGCCCGGAATGAGCTCATCACTTGCAATACTGCACTGCCCCCTTACCAACATGATCGGTTCATGAAGAGTCGATTGAAGGCTAACGAGCATGTGGTAAGATTGTACAATCCTGCTAACCAGGTTTACAAAGTGGTCAACATCTATACCACAGAACAAGGTGAGCGAAGACAATCTTTTTCTGTCCACTATCCACAAAAGTCTTGTTCTTGCGGGGAGTGGCAGGCAATGCGGTTCCCTTGCTCTCACGCAATTGCCGTTTCTCAATTAAGGGGTGATAATCCACTTAATTTGGTGCATGACTACTATACCATTCAAGCATGGTGTGCACAGTTCAGTGGGGGCTTTTTTCCGATTCCTGGAAACTCACACACTGTGAATCTTGGATGGCATCTCAAGCCGAATCCAATCCGTCTTGCACATGCAAAGGGCCGACGTAAAATGCAGCGCTACCGAATGAACATGGATTATCAAAGTCAGACGAGTGGGGGTGGAAGAAAATGCACTAGATGCGGAAATCATGGTCATATTGCAAGAAAATGTCCTTATTCTCATCCTCCATCAGATAGGCTGCCAATTCATCGTATTTACAATGCCGATGGTACGCGCGATGAAGAATACAATGTCGATGAACACTTTGGTGGTGATGCTGACGAAGACTATGATGGTGAGGAGTAGAACATTGTCTTGTATTTTTATTTTATTATCTTTAATGCAATTTCATGTATTTTAATTTGATTAAAGTAGAATAATAATAATTATTATTATGAAACATTTCGCGAAGAAGAAGAAAAAAAACTAAAAAATTAAATAAATAAAATTAATATAAATAATAATAATATAATTCCCCAAAAGAAAGGGTTGCGTTCGCGAAGAAGAAGAAAAAAAACTAAAAAATTAAATAAATAAAATTAATATAAATAATAATAATATAATAATATAAAAGAAAGGGTTCGATTGTGTCAAATTTGAACCCATTAAAAAATTCAAAATCCTTCAAGGTTCGAATCTGACACATTAGAAATGCCTAATTTTGTCCACATGCTAGGGTTTTTTTTAGGGTTTGTCCACATGGTTAGGATTACAGACATTTTCGTAATTTTTCCCAATTTCCAGTATCAGACGTATATGAAGAGCTAAACAAACCTTTTGTTGTCAAAGAGAGAGGATATGGAGAAGAAGCAATGATGGACATTGTTGAAGACCACAAGTATTGGGCCCCTAGTCACCATCATCATGAGCTGATCAAGAGTTTAGTCCCATCAGATCATATCAATGATGATGAAAATGACGAAGATGAAGATGAGGATGAATCTGCAGGATTGACAATATGTGATGGTTGCACAATGCCTATAACATCTGAGAAGCAGAAATACATGATGAGTTGCAGCAGCAGAGAATGCAAATACTTTCTCCACTTGGCCTGCTTTTTCTTACCACCAGAGCTCCCCTCACATCCACTTCACAAGCCTGATCACATGCTAGCTCTTCAACCTTGTCCCAAACTCCATTTCTGGAGATGTTGTCAAATTTGTCAGTTTTACACAAACGGCCTAGTCTACAGTTGCACAAAATGCAACTTTGAAGCAGACATCAGATGTGCGTCCCTGCCCAACACCATCCAACACCAGGCTCATCCAAATCATTATCTTCACTCCAAGTTCTTCACCGAAAGTCAGGGCACTAAAGAGGCGAATTTGATGAGGCCCTGTCGTGGTTGTGGAAATGTTTTCTTTCTTGGGATGCTATACGAATGCGACAGTTGTAAATTCATGTTGTGCAATAAATGTGCTCTACTACCACTAACCAACAAGCATAAGCTTGAGAAGCACCCACTGCCGCTCACATATGATGCCAATCTCAACCATCCCGACCGCTTCTGCTGCGACGCCTGTGAAGATGTAGAAATGATCAATCCCAAGAGGTGGATGTACCACTGCCGCCACTGCGACACCTCCTTCCATCCCGAGTGCTTTCCTGCTACCTCCGGTAAGTATCGAAACATCAAGTTCGGACACAGGTATGCAGTTCCGGTGGATGTCCACCCGCACCCCCTCACATTTACACTTCTAACCACAAAGCTGCGCTGCGACATTTGTCGCATCAGGATCTACGGAGAGGGTGGATATGATGAGCGTGGATTTCACTGTGCCTCTATCAATAGACATAAAATTAGAATGAATGTATCCATTGTAGATGATCAGGTCAAAACTCAAGGTATTTTATACTCACTAGAGTTATTTGAATTCTCCTTTATGACATACTTTATTCTCACTAGAGTTATTTAACACAGTTCATTTGCTAATTAAGTTGATGATGATTCTCCATGTTGCTACTGTAAGTATTAAAAAAAACATTTTTTGAAAATGACTTATATAAAGAATAAGTTGCTGAATATTATGAAATTCGAATATTAGATGATTATTTGGTTGCTTTCATTGATAAAAATATTTTTCTACAAATTTTAGATGATAATATCGCAGACTACTTCACAAAATGAAGATACGTCGAAACCAATTACCGTTGTAATTTTATTTATTAAATTTTACATTTTAAATTATAGGACATTAAATATTAGATTTAAAAAAAATACATATATCAGTACTCCATTTCAAAATTTTTAAATACGCCACTGCAGTTATTGTCTTAGAGATTTCAAATTAATTGATCACAAGCAAAGCTCTTTAATATTAAAGATTAAATATATGTTAAAATATTAATTAATAAATATTATTCTTTTATTTATAGATACATTGTGTTTAATTAATTAATTAATATATTATACTTGAATCAGTGTTTGTTTTGACGTAACCAAATGTTATTATCTATTTTCGTATATTAGTTTTTGTTGTTACTTGAAAGTTTGAAAATAGAATTGAAAGAGTACTGACTATATGGAGCTCTGAAATGATAGTTCTTTCTCTAGCTTTTTATTGAATTTTTTTCAGCCTAAGTTTAATGGTTTCTTCTTCTT
>JAPKLW010006106.1:0-18374 GCA_026898455.1 Plectranthus barbatus | reverse complement strand
CAAAGAAGGCTCGAGTGGATACGGATCCGCCTCGAAGTGCAAGAAGAGAGCTGTTCTTCCCGGAGGATCACGTGGTGATAAGTCGAGGTATGAGTTCGGGATCTGCACCGTTTGATCATGATTGACATGAGGTATGATCGTCGAGCTTTCGACGTTAAACAAGCGCTTATGGGAGGCAACCCAATGTTTAAATTGTGTTATTTTGCATTTTTGAATAATGGTGTGTAATTGATTTTGGTTGAATAATGTTCTTTAGTGTTCTTATTGAAGGATTCTTAATTACTTGTGGATTTACAAGTTTGATTGGCATTGTGATTAAAGAGTAGAAATGATTAAGGCGAAGTGACCGGGATAGTGCAGGAAAAGGGCGAAAAAGTTTCAAACAAAGGTGTCGCTCGGCCGGGCAAGACTGGCTCAGCCGAGCAGGTTCGGGCATCGCGGTCAGAGCCTTCGCTCGGCCGAGCAAGGCAGGCTCGGCCGAGCCAAATCGTGCCAGCCAAATGCACAAAATAGCAGCATCGCTCGGTCGAGCCATCTGCTGCTCGGCCGAGCCACGCGCAGATTTAAATAATTGGGCTCGATCCCATTTTGCCCATTCTTCATCGCAGTTGAAATTTCTTTCCCTAAATTTTCTTTAACTCATTATCATCTCGGTGTGTGTAACTCTACTCTTTTGGAGTGCTATGGCTAACGAGCATGGACCTGGATTTCCTTCTTCTATTTGCAGGCCTGAGGGATTTGATGATGATTAATATGCAAGGTTCATTACGTTGACACAAAGGCAAGTGATTGGAACAACCTATCTCTGTCAGGAAACTTTGGAAGCATTGGATTTGAAGAAGGATGTGTGGAAGTTGCTCACTCGCATGGGATGGAGGAAATTAAATCATGGGAGATGGCCGTCGTTCGTGCGGGTGACGAGGGAATTCTTGGCCTCTGTTCAAGTCACTAGGAGTGCAAATGGTGCTCCGGTCCTGGTAAAGTTTAAACTTGTTGGTCAAGAGTTTTCCTTGAGTAGACATGATATTGATAGTATATTTGGGTGTTCAGTGGAATCTATGTGTGCATTCGATGAGCTTA
Source organism: Plectranthus barbatus (assembly GCA_026898455.1). Taxonomy (NCBI): domain Eukaryota; kingdom Viridiplantae; phylum Streptophyta; class Magnoliopsida; order Lamiales; family Lamiaceae; genus Plectranthus; species Plectranthus barbatus. The sequence goes on along the minus strand of JAPKLW010006106.1, from coordinate 17,294 downwards.
ATCCTCTTGAATTGTGGATATCGATTTTTGGAGTTAGTATTTCGGGTGATTTCGATGTGCAGTCTTGTAGGTCATTCATGATTAAGAATCCTATCGTTCGGTATCTCCACCTTATGTTAGAGGGCTGGTCTTGTGGTTTTTATGGATCTGGTGCTGTTAGTATGTCTGATTTCCAATTTCTGTTTGCATTACTGCATGGGAGGCCCTTTTCTATTGGAGGATGGCTGATGGAAAATTGGAGCAATACAATTGGTGCAGATAATTCGGTTATTTGTGGTGGTGGATTACTATTTCCTATTTTAAGGCTTGTGGTTTTGATATGTCGGGAGTATTCGCTCCGGGGTTGAGCCTTAACATAACTGCTCTAGTCACTAAAGCTTTTCTGGTTCCTGAGAAATTGGGTGTCTTTTATTTTTATAAGTTTGGAGATTTTGGGATTGAATTGCCTAACCGTGCGTTAACTGAGATTGATGATTCCGAGGATAGGTCAAATTGGTTGATGAGTACTGAAGCTCATCTGGATATGACTAGATTGGTGATGTCTCAATGTGAGGAGGTGATTCCCAGACCCTGCCGCTACTGTTGCTGTGATCAGCCACCACAGGACCCAGCTGACTAAAGGAAGTGTGAGTGCACCGGGTACCTTTTTTACAAACTTAGTCTCACTTGACTAAGTTTGGGGGGAGTGGTCGGTATCCGGTGCCCTCTTCTGGTTCACTCCTTTATCTCTATCTCTATCTTTAGTTTAGTTTAGTTTAGTTGAATTTGAATGATTTGGATATTTGATTTGGTTGTATAAGGATATTGATTTACCTTCACTTTGGTTTTGAATACGGATTTGGATGATGATTTTAATGGTTTAATATGATGTGTTGATGGAATATTTTGGCGAGCTTGCATGTGTTTAATCTTTTCTAATTGGTTTGGGTATGTGGATGTGTAATGATTTGGTATGAATGGTGGAGCTAGTGGATAATGCTTTATTTTTGTTGATGTTTGGTTTGTGGAAGTCGGTGGAAATGAGAACTTAATTGGCTTGTTTATGCTCAATAGTTTGGTGGTGTTTGTGTTGATTTGTAGTAGGTGCAAATAAGGACTGGAGAGCGGTGATCGTGCCTACTGATGGGTAACGCTTTCTACTGTTCTTCCTATCATTTAGTTTCATTGTAATCGTTTTATGGCATGTAGATTGTTGTTAGGATTGTTGTGTGCTTGTGTGTGTGTAATGAACCCAAATGAGGCTTGAGATTTAATCATGATTTACTTAGTGAAGTTTGATGTTTACCTCAACTAATGATAGGGCAGAATCTGGTTTTCGAAGCATGTTTTAAGTTTAACTTTTGAATTGCCGAGTTTTGTATGTGGTTAATGCATAGGACTTGACAAAAAGCTGTGAGGTTTGAGCCATGATATTGTCATATCTACATTGTTTGTGAGTGGCAAGATTGAGAGTACGAGATCTAGAACTTGCATCCGTTCTCTATCTATTGGCATGAGTGTGTAACTAGAAAATGATCTTAGACCATCGATTCTTAGTCCTACCTTTCACACCGGGAGTATAAGGTGATTGTTATCATAATTTTGCCTTTCATATCTTTGACCCCCGTGATTGAGCTTTATTGGTGAATTTTCTTTGATATAATTAGGACCATATTTGGGGGGAAAGAGTGTATGAGGGTGAATACGGTGATGAGAATTGGGTTGGGAATTGATTGAATTTGTATTGATGGGAAATGTTGAGGCATGAAAGATATGGAATAAAGGATTGGTTTGAATCCTAGAAAATGTAGCACCAACAAAATTTTTGGTACAAGTGTTTGAAAAAGAAAAAAAAAGAGGCACCGACAAAATGAATGAATGATGGTGCAATTGAAAAATGATGAAAAAGAAAAAAAAGAGAGCTCAACCGGCCGAGCCAAGCAGGACCGGCCGAGCCAAGCCAACAGAGAAGTGGCTTGGTCGAGCCACATCGACCGGGCGAGCCAGACCGGGATTTCTAGCAATTTGGCGGTTTCCAGCTTCGACCGGGCGAGCCATACTTCGACCGGGCGATCCGAGGCCCTGTTTGCTCGTCTATAAAAGGGGAAAATTCAGTTATTTGGAGAACTTTTGTCATTTTACGTTAAATCTAGTTAGGAGTTCCCCTATATTCCAATTTCCATCACGATTCCATCTCAATCCTAGAGTATCAAGGAGCTAAATTCATCAATCCTTGGAGGAGAATTGAAGATCCAAGGGGGTAGATCAAGACCTAACAAATCCAATTGGGGATGATTCCACTTTCTACTTATCAATTGTAATGGATGTATTTGATTTCAACTTTGTATTGTTACAATTGAGAGGTATGATGTTCTAATTCAATTAGGATGTTGATTTGAACAAGGATGCATGAAAATTAAGGTTGATAATTGTTTGTTTACTTTCGTTTGAGAGCTTGAATTGCACTAGAACTTGTTCCTTACCTCTTAGGTGTAGGTAATAGCCAACTTAGGAGGTAGTTGACATGAACGTTGCAGCCAACAAGCGGGCGGAATCGTCGGGAATAGTGTAGATTCATACGATTTTAGTTCCAATCCATGTGCGGTGCTAGGTCATAGGGCAATAATTGACGATCTATTTGGAGTGGTCTAGGGCTTAATAACGTGGCTGTTTGCAAGTCTTAGCATCATCAACCGTTAGCTCGCCGAGACAAGGGGTTAACGAGTGTAGGGTCGATTGCTCAATCTCCTAGTTATTAAAAAGTGTTTACATCAATGATTAACCTAATTGGATTGCATCTACGTTTATTTCAACATCCTATCTACCTCATTTGAGTATTTGCTTATCTTGGTTTACCAATTTGTGGAGAGAATTGATTGAATGTTGATTGTTGGTTTAATTCATTGTTTGTTATATGTTGTTAGCATAGGTTTAAATTGATTGCCTAGTTGATAAGAAACTACTCAACGATTCTATATTGCCTACCTATAAGGCTTGGCTATAGTATCCCGGTAATCTAGCGGACGAAGGGAAGAAGGACCTGGATTTGACCAATTTTATTCTTGTGTAGTTAGGAGTTTAATTTGATTGAACTTTTAGACACATCACGGAGGCCGGCGACGGTGTGGGCGGCGCGTGCGGAAATGCGCTGCTCACGCGGGCGTGGCCTGCTGGCTGCGGTCGGCGGTCGGCTGCGGGGCAGCGGCGGAGGCTGTCGTTGGCGGCTGTTGTCCCTGCGGCGGTGGCTTGTGGTTTTGGTGGTTTTTGCAATCCTGTGTAAACCCTAGGGTTTGAATTAGGGTTAGGGCAAATCATCAAATCACAAAGGCTTAAATCCCAAAAGATTTGGTGGATCAATTTTTGGAGGCCCTTGAAGATTTGGAATTATCTAAATAAAATTCAAATTCGAATTGTAATAGATAGAATTTATTTTTTCTATTTTTGGGGCCATGAGGAATTTTTTGTTTGCCTTAATTGTCGTATGATATGTGATTTATTATGTGCGCTAATTTAAACATGTGTAGATAATAGGAAAAGCATGTTTTACTGCTTTTATTATTTACAGCTTTCCAAGCATGCTTATGTGATTAATTTCTTGTTGGATTATATTTTGGGAATTTTTGGGCTTGTATTATTACATGCAAAAATTTGGGAAATATAATGACAAAGAAATTATATGTACGCATTAAGAAACCTTTTAAAAGAAAAATACTAAGCATATTTTTTTAATTAAAATCAATAGACCTCCACAAAGCGGTCCTAGGCTGTAAGTGTATCTCTCGTTCTAGTAAACGTCTACGAGTGTAGCTTGCTAGTTTTTAGAGGTGCATGGGTACACGGTTGTTGGGATTTCTAGACAAACAATTTAAATCATGTGAATAGTGGGAGGGTTTTGCGTAAACATCTACGAGTGTAGCTTGCGTAGATCTCTTTCACAAGTATTCTAGGATTGATTTAAATTATAGATAACAGAAGCTTTAAGGGCTGTGCGGTATGGTTACGTGCCATGCTAAACTGTCTCTTTGGGCCGGAGTTAAATTTGTGGTTAATTGCTTAGAAGCATCTTAGAATATATTGCAAGAATTGCATCCCTGTTCTTGAGAGATGGCTTAGTCTAAGGTTTTCATTAATTATTAATTTCTAGTGTCAAAAGCATCCTGACATGGTAGTGAAATTAAATGGATTGGGGCTTAAAACCCGCAGTTCTGGTTGAGGGTGACATCGTAAACGTCCACGAGTGTAGCTTGCGGTGGGAACTCTTGGGCAATTAGTGGAAAACATTTGTATTTGATTTATTAATAGGTTTTCAATGCCTTTGTTTTCGAAGTTATACATGTATGATCTTATTTAAGATGCTTTATTGTTTCAGATATGTCTATGTCCACTGTCGATCATATACTAGCTCTCAATCCTCTAACTGGTCCAAACTTCCATGAATGGAGATACTGCATTGAGTATATCCTCCTGACTAAGCAACACATGTTTGTTCTTACTATGATGCCACTTGCCCCACGTTTCCATAAAGTCTCTAGACGTGAGAAGGAGTACTATGACAGATGGGTGGCATCTGAGGATTTTACTTACAAGTTAATCTCAGATAACCTGTCTAGAGAACTCAAGCTCAAATACATGGGCTATTGTAGCTCTGTAGCGAGCTGGATGGACTTAGTGGCAATGTTTGGTGAAGTGGAACGAACTATCAACTGTGATCTCATAAAAGACCTAGTCTGTAAGAGAATGGTTGATGGTAGTTCGGTAACACTGCATGTGATGATGATGGATAACACCATGAGACGATTCACACGAAGAGGTGGATGTATATCTAATCGGGCTAAGATCGATATAATCCTGAACTCTTTACCGCTTTCATTCTATGACTTTAAGATGGATGTGGCTAAGAGAAGTGAGTACTCCTTCAAAGAGTTGCTCACTGATCTCATAGCAGGACAGTCCTTTGAACCTTCATGGGAGTCTAAGTTATCAGATCTTGAGCACAGCTTGGGCACATTGAAAGATGTGGTTCATACTGTGTGCAAGAACATGATTGATCACAGATCACATGAGAGGAGGTCAAATGAAATGAAAAGGGTTGGTGTCACTTCAAGTAAGAGCGCATGCGGAAGCAAGGGATAAGGTACATCATTTGTATTTGTAACGGAAACATGTTTAGCATCGTTTCTACTCATTCGTGGGTAGTGGATACTGGAGCTACTGATCATGTTTGTTACATTTTGCAGGGGTTCACACCGAGGAGGGTGCTGAAAAATGACGAGGTTACCATCTCAATGGGGAATGCAGCACAAGTGAGTGTAGCTGCCATTGGAGATTTCACCTTGTACTTTGATGATTTTGTTTTAACTTTGACAGATGTTTTGTACGTGCCGGATTTTTGGCGTAACCTTTTTTCAGTTTCCAAACTTTATGTTGATGGATATTCAATTATTTTTGATATTGGTGTTTCTATCATTGGTAATAACGGTGTTATCTGTTGTGGAATGCTGAATAATTCTCTCTATGTTGTTAACTGTAATCATAAGTCTTCCGCAAGTATTGCATGTAATTCATCGGTAATTGATAATCCTAGAAAGAGAAAACTTACTTCTTCTGATGAGGATCTTACATATCTCTGGCACTTGAAACTGGGTCACATCAGCTTGAAGCGGATTCAAAGACTTGCATATGACGGTACATTGGACTTAGTCCGGGCTGTACCTTATCAAGTCTGCGAATCCTGCATCGAGGGCAAGATGTCAACTAGGCCTTTCAAGGCTAGTCAGTCTCGAGCAGAGGAAGTGTTGGAATTGATCCATTCTGACTTATGTGGACCGATGTCCATGCAGGCTCGTGGGGGGTACGAGCACTTCGTCACTTTCATAGACGACTACTCAAGGTACGAATACGTTTACCTGCTTCGCTACAAGTCAAAATGATTTTAGAAATTCAAAGAGTTCAAGGCTGAGGTAGAAAAGAAGGTCCGAAAAACTATCAAGTCGCTGCGATCTGACCACGGTGGCGATTACCTCTGTAACGAGTTCCTGCAATATTTGTCAGAAAATGGGATTACATCCCAATGGACTGCACCGGGTACTCCCTAGCAAAACGGTGTAGCTGAAAGAAGAAATAGGACTCTTCTAGAGATGGTAAGATCAATGATGAGTTATGCAAACTTACCGATTTCGTTTTGGGGCTATGCATTGGAAACAACAGCTTACGTGCTTAATGTGGTGCCTTCTAAATCAGTTCCTAAGACACCTTCTGAGCTCTTCCTTGGTCGCAAACCTAGTTTGTGCAAGTTTAGAGTATAGGGCTGTCCGGCACACGTAATGTCGAAGGAAACTGATAAGTTAGAAAGCAGGTCAAAAGTAATGTTGTTCATAGGGTATCCCAGGCAAACGAAAGATGATTACTTTTACTGTCCTGAGAGTCAAAGAGTCGTTGTTAGCACCAATGCTAGATTCTTGGAGGACAAGTATGTGAGCAATCACAGGTCAAAGAGTGATATCGTTCTTCAAGAAATTGAGAACGAGAATGCAATTCCAAGGGAAGGGGAACGTGTAGATGCAGGTGCACCTGTGAGAGGTACTGCAGCACAGACACGTTCTTCAGTGCAAGGTGCAGGACCAAAAGTCACTACACCTACTACAAACATGGCACCGATGCCTCGTCGTAGTGGGAGAGTTATTTTGCAGCCGAAAAGGTACATATTTGTGGGTGAGTCTTCGGACTTGAGCCCGGAAGACGGACATGAGGACTCTGACCCACTGACTTACGAAGAGGCAGTGCAGGACAAGGATGTTGCCAAATGGCGTGTAGCCATGGATTATGAAATAGAATCCATAACTGCTATGGATGTGTACCAGAAAACTGATTTGCCGGATGGCTTTAGGGCCATAGGGTGCAAATGGTTATACAAGAGAAAGAAAGGGGCGGATGGAAAGTTCACGACTTTTAAAACCAGGCTGGTGGCAAAGGGTTATAGTCAGAAAGAGGGCATTGACTATGACAAAACCTTTTCACCCGTAGCCATGCTCAAATCCATCCGGATACTCCTTGCCATAGCTACGCATATGGACCTCGAGATCTAGTAGATGGATGTCAAAACCGCTTTTCTAAATGGTTACCTTGAAGAAGGTAGGGACATCTATATGCAGCAACCCGAGGGTTACATAAGCAAGGGCGAAGAACATCTTGTCTGGAGGCTTAGGAAGTCCTTGTATGGACTTAAGCAAGCTTCAAGGTCGTGGAACTTACGTTTCAACGATGTGATTAAATCCTATGGATTTGCACAGTTGGAAAACAAAAGTTGTGTTTACCGACTTTGTGTCAGTGGGAGCGTGGTCTTCCTTGCCCTATACGTTGATGACATACTCCTATTTGGAAACAACGAGGGAGTGATATCCGAAATTAAGGCTTGGTGGTCCGAACAGTTCCAAATAAAGGATCTGGGTGAAGCTGGCTACATTCTTGGGATTAATGTCTTACGAGATCGTAAGAGAAGAATGTTGAGCTTATCCCAGGCATCCTATGTGGATACGGTGATTGCCCAGTTCAGCATGCAACTCGCCAAGAAAGGTTTGCTACCTCTCAGACATGGCGTTCATCTTTCTAGTGGGCAGTGTCCTCAGACACAGCGGGAGAAAGATGAGATAAGTCTTGTACCATATGCTTCGGCAGTGGGAAGCCTCATGTATACGATGCTGTGTACCAGGCCATATATCTGTTATGCCATTGGCATGGCAGTAAGATATCAGTCTAACCCTGGACAGGCGCACTGGACTGCTGTAAAGCACATCCTCAAGTATTTGAAAAGAACTAGGAATTTCTGCCAAGTTTATCAAAGTGAGGATTTGTGCCCTGTGGGTTATACGGACACGGATTACCAAGGAGACTAGGATGAGAAGAAATCGACCTCAGGATATGTTTTTACCCAAGGAGGTGGAGCTGTATCTTGGAGGAGCTCAAAGCAGAAACGCATTGCTGACTCCACCATGGAGGCGGAATATGTCGCCGCCTCCGACGCCTCGAAAGAGGGGGATGGCTCCGGAACTAACTTTTCGAGTTGAGCGTGATCTCGTGTTTGCCGAGGAGCATCACAATCTATTGTGATAACTCTGGTGCAGTGGCAAACTCAAAGGAACCGCGGTCTCACAGGGCAAGCAAACACATAGAGAGAAAGTACCATATCATACGAGAAATTATATCGAGGGGCGATGTGCTGATTAAGAAGATTGACACTGCTGACAATCTTGCTGATCCATTTACAAAGAGCTTGCCGCAGAAAGTTTACGAAAGACATATTCGTGAGCTGGGTCTGAGGTGGATGCCGACCACTGACAGTGGTTAAAAAGACAGCAGACTAGATAGACGGATTGTATACTCTGTAATAGCTTAGTTATGCTTTGAGTATAAGTGGGAGATTGATGGGTTTTGTATACTGAAAGCATTTATTATAATGAGTATACCACGATTTATTTCTCCTATCTGTTAACAATCTTACATGAAAGAACAATGGTATCCTCTTGTCTCACCGATAGGGACAATCATACGGCGTGTTGTAGATCGCAGAAGACAGTATGATCACTTGACCTAGTGAGACATAAACTTGATCACAACCGAGACAGCGTATGAGGATACGTCTGTCCGGATGGCTGCGGCATTGTCGGAATAAGTAGTCTGTCTTGGTTACTTGACATGCTGGTACACAGAGGTGGCGTATTGATGGACCGCAGTGAGATATATTTGTCTGTCTAACATCAACGAATATAAGATCTCGTTATATTGATTGAGTCCAAACCCTAACGAAGGTTCAGGGGTTTGCACGGGTTGACTGTTGCTTGACTTGCCATGGTGGAGAGCCTAAGTAACGTGCTCGTATATCCGCATCTTGGGTAACAGCAGTTCGTGTAGTACCGCCTGAGATTGGGTTTAGGTAACTATATCCGAGTAATAGGATGGGGACATTCCCATAGGAGCTCAATAACATTCATCGTGTCAAAGTCCTGCAGGCTGATTAAGTTCAGGCATGAGTGATAAGGATTGAGTGGTACTACTCAGGAATAATAAGATATTAATCAATTGTAGTTAGAGCTTGTCAGAGGCTCCGATTAATTAATGGATGTCCGGTAACCTTAAATATGGGGATTCTCAATTAATGCAACCCGTTCTCACAACGTGGTAATAATGGGGTAGGTCAGTATTAATTCTGTGGTGAAAAAGAATTAATATTAATTAATTAATTGTGTCCTGTGTTGTGGACATGGGAATAAATTAATTTATAGGCCCACTTTATTATTTGCATTAGGTCACAGGTCTGGCCCAAATAAATATGCTGAATTGAGCCTAGGAGCCCACTAGGGTTTTACAACCCTAGGTCTATAAATAGACCTCTCACTCTCTGAAACTCTAAGCCACTTTTCATAATATTCAAATCAGTTGAAACCCTAGGGAGAGAGAGAGAGGGGCGCCGATCCTGAAGAGAGAGGGAGGAAAATTTCGATTCTCGTCCTGCTCAAGCCAAAGATCTACGGAGTCCTCACCAGTAGTAGATCTGAACAGCATTGGGATACAGATCTAAAGATCTAATCTGGAGAACAGATTTCTTTCTTCTTCTTTATGTTTTCGATTTTTATTCTGAGAAATTAGAGATCTAATTTCTACTTCCGCAGATAACAATCGAATTGCGTGGTTGAATTGAAAGTGGAAATTCAAACGCAAAAGATCGGATCAGACTCGACGGAGTTACGGTAAACCCTAAATCCACAAATCTCAGTATTAAATTCATAGGAGCATGCTAGGGTTTATTATGATTTTAATTGTGCACAATATCCATAAATCGATCCGGTTCAGTTTGGTTTTGGTGATTCGGTTCACGGATAAACCCTACAATCAGGAGCCCACTAGGGTTTTACAACCCTAGGTCTATAAATAGACCACTCACTCTCTGAAACCCTAAGCCACTTTTCATAAGATTCAAGTCAGTTGAAACCCTAGGGAGAGAGAGAGAGGGGCGCCGATCCTGAAGAGAGAGGGAGGAGAAATTCGATTCTGGTCCTGCTCAAGCCACAGATCTACGGAGTCCTCACCAGTAGTAGATCTGAACAGCATTGGGATACAGATCTGAAGATATAATCTGGAGAACAGATTTCTTTCTTCGTCTTTTTGTTTTTGATTTTTATTCTAAAAAATTAGAGATCTAATTTGTACTTCCGCAGATAACATTCTAATTGCGTAGTTGAATTGAAAGTGGAAATTCAAACGTAAAAGATCGGATCAGACTCGATGGAGTTACGGTAAACCTTAAATCCACAAATCTCAGTATTAAATTCATAGGAGCATGCTAGGTTTATAATGATTTTAATTGTGCACAATATCCATAAATCGATCTGGTTCAGTTTGGTTTTGGTGATTCGGTTTACGGATATACCCTACAATTACTTTAAGATGGATGTGGCTAAGAGAAGTGAGTACTCCTTCAAAGAGTTGCTCACTGATCTCATAGCAGCACAGTCCTTCGTACCTTCATGGGAGTCTGAGTTATCAGATCTCGACCACAGCTTGGGCACATTGAAAGATGTGGTTCATATTGTGCACAAGAACATGATTGATCGCAGATCACGTGAGAGGAGGTCAAATGAAATGAAAAGGGTTGGTGTCACTTCAAGTAAGAGCGCATGCAGAAGCAACGGAAAAGGTATGTCATTTGCATTTGTAACGGAAACATGTTTAGCATCGGTTTCTACTCATTCGTGGGTAGTGGACTGGAGCTACTGATCATGTTTGTTACATTTTGCAGGGGTTCACACCGAGGAGGGTGCTGAAGAATGATGAGGTTACCATCTCGATGGGGAATGCAGCACAAATGAGTGAAGGTGCCATTGGAGATTTCACCTTGTACTTTGATGATTCTGTTTTAACTTTGAGAGATGTTTTGTACGTGCCGGATTTTCGGTGGAACCTTATTTCAGTTTCCAAACTTTATGTTGACGGATATTCAGTTATTTTTTATAGTTATTTTCCAGCCAGAAAGGTACATGTTCGTGGGTGAGTCTTCGGACTTGAGCCCGGAAGACGGACATGAGGACTCTGACCCACTAACTTACGAAGAGGTAGTGCAGGAAAAGGATGTTCCCAAATGGCGTGTCGCCATGGATTCTGAAATAGAATTCATAACTGCTATGGATGTGTACCAGAAAACTGATTTGCCGGATGGCTTTAGGGTCATAGGGTGCAAATGGGTATACAAGAGAAAGAAAGGGGCGGATGGAAAGATCACGACTTTTAAAGCCAGACTGGTGGCAAAGGGTTATAGTCAGAAAGAGGGCAATGACTATGACAAAACCTTTTCACCCGTAGCCATGCTCAAATCCATCCGGATACTCCTTGCCATAGCTGCGCATATGGACCTCGAGATCTGGTAGATGGATGTCAAAACCACTTTTCTAAACGGTTACCTTGAAGAAGGTAGGGACATCTATATGCAGCAACCCGAGGGTTACATAAGCAAGGGTGAAGAACATCTTGTCTGGAAGCTTAGGAAGTCCTTGTATGGACTTAAGCAAGCTTCAAGGTCTTGGAACTTACGTTTCAACGATGTGATTAAATCCTATGGATTTGCACAGTTGGAAAACAAAAGTTGTGTTTACCAACTTTGTGTCAGTGGGAGCGTGGTCTTCCTTGCACTATACGTTGATGACATACTCCTATTTGGAAACAACAAGGGAGTGATGTCGGAAATCAAAGCTTGGTAATCCGAACAGTTCCAAATGAAGGATCTGGGTGAAGCTGGCTACAATCTTGGGATTAAGGTCTTACGAGATCGTAAGAGAAGAATGTTGAGCTTATCCCAGGCATCCTATGTGGATACTGTGATTGCCCGGTTCAGCATGCAACTCGCCAAGAAAGGTTTGCTACCTTTCAGACATGGCGTTCATCATTCTAGTGGGCAATGTCCTCAGACACAGCGGGAGAAAGATGAGATGAGTCTGGTACCATATGCTTCGGCAGTGGGTAGCCTCATGTATGCGATGCTGTGTACTAGGCCAGATATCTGTTATGCCGTTGGCATGGTAGCAAGATATCAGTCTAACCCTGGACAGACGCACTGGACTACTGTAAAGCAAATCCTCAAGTATTTGAAAAGAACTAGGAATTTCTGCCTAGTTTATCAAAGTGAGGATTTGTGCCCTGTGGGTTATACAGACTCGGATTTCCATGGAGACAAGGATGAGAAGAAATCGACCTCAGGATATGTTTTTACCCTGGGTGGTGGAGCTATATCTTGGAGGAGCTCAAAGCAGAAATGCATTGCTGACTCCACCATGGAGGCGGAATATGTCGCCGCCTCCGATGCCTCGAAAGAGGGGGTGTGGCTCTGGAACTACCTTTTAGAGTTGGGCGTGATCCCGAGTTTGCCGAGGAGCATCAAAATTTATTGTGATAACTCTGGTGCAGTGGCAAACTCAAAGGAACCGCGGTCTCACAGGGCAAGTAAACACATATAGAGAAAGTACCATATCATACAAGAAATCGTATCGAGGGGCGATGTGCTGATTAAGAAGATTGACACTGCTGACAATCTTGCTGATCCATTTACAAAGAGCTTGCCGCAGAAAGTTTACGAAAGACATATTCGTGAGCTGGGTCTGAGGTGGATGCCGACCACTAATAGTGGTTAAAGAGACAGTAGACTAGATAGACGGACTTTATACTCTGTAATAGCTTAGTTATGATTTGAGTATAAGTGGGAGATTGATGGGTTTTGTATACTGAAAAAATTTAGATAGACGGACTGTATACTCTGTAATAGCTTAGTCATGCTTTGAGTATAAGTGGGAGATCGATGGGTTTAGTATACTGAAAGCATTTATTATAATGAGTATACAACGATTTATTTCTCCTATCTGTTAACAATCTTACATGTATGAACAATGGTATCCACTTGTCTCACCGATATGGACGATCATACGGCGTGTTGTAGATCGCAGAAGACAGTTTGATCACTTGACCTAGTGATACATAAACTTGATCACAGTCGAGACAGCGTATGAGGATACGTCTATCCGAATGGCTTCAGCATTGTCGGAATAAGTAGTCTGTCTTGGTTACTTGACATGCTGGTACGCAAAGGTGGCGTATTGATGGACCGCAGTGAGATATATTCGTCTGTCTGACATCAACGAATATAAGATCTCTTTATATTGATTGAGTCCAAACCCTAACGAAGGTTTAGGGGTTTGCATGGGTTTACTGTTGCTTTGACTTGCCATGGTTGAGAGCCTAACTAACGTGCTCGTATATCCGCATCTTGGGTAACAGCAGTTCGTGTAGTACCGCCTGAGACTGGGTTTAGGTAACCATATCCGAGTAATAGAATGGGGACATTCCCTGAGGAGCTCAATAACATTCATCGTGTCAAAGTCCTGCAGGCTGATTAAGTTCATGCACGAGTGATAAGGATTGAGTGGTACTACTCAGGAATAATAAGATATTAATTAATTGTAGTTAGAGCTTGTCAGTGGCTCCGATTAATTAATGGATGTCCGGTAACCTTAAATATGGGGATTCTCAATTAATGTAACCCGTTCTCACAACGTGGTAATAAAAGGGTAGGTTAGTATTAATTATGTGGTGAAAAAGAATTAATATTAATTAATTAATTGTGTCCTGGGTTGTGGACATGGGAATTACTTAATTTATAGGCCCACTTTATTATTTGCATTAGGTCCCAGGTCTGGCCCAAATAAATATGATGAATTGAGCCTAGGAGCCCACTAGGGTTTTACAACCCTAGGTCTATAAATAGACCTCTCACTCTCTGAAACCCTAAGCCACTTTTCATAAGATTCAAATCAGTTGAAACCCTAGGGGGAGAGAGAGAGGGGCGCCGATCCTTAAGAGAGAGGGAGGAGAATTTTGATTCTGGTCGTGCTCAAGCCACAGATCTACGAAGTCCTCACTAGTATTAGATCTGAACAACATTGGGATACAGATCTGAAGATCTAATCTGGAGAACATATTTCTTTCTTCTTCTTTTCGTTTTCGATTTTTATTCTAAGAAATTAGAGATCTTATTTCTACTGCCGCAGATAACAATCGAATTGCGTGGTTGAATTGAAAATGGAAATTCAAACGCAAAAGATCGGATCAGACTCGACGGAGTTACGATAAACCCTAAATCCACAAATCTCAATATTAAATTCGTAGGAGCATGCTAGGGTTTATTATGATTTTAATTGTGCACAATATCCATAAATTGATCCGGTTCAATTTGGTTTTGGTGATTTGGTTCACGAATAAACCCTACAATCCGGCTGACTGGATACACTTGATCCAAGGAGAGGGTCGTAAGAAGGCTTCACGTCAATCGACGCAAAGTGCCAGCAGCAATTATTCTATGTCGTGCAATGTCGAAGACTCCGGGGGAGAAAAAGTTGATGTCTGAGATCAACCACCAAGTATCGTTCCCTCTTTTGTCTGATTTTCAAACTTATTTCACTCTTCGAATTGGAAATAAGTTTGGGGGGATGTGGACAAGAGATGGAACGTTCTATCTTTTATTTATTCTGCTTTCCGTATTTAATTTTTGCCCTAAATTTTAATTTTATTCTATTTTGTTGGGAAAATTTTTGAGTTTTGAAATAACCCGAATGAGATTGTGAGATTAGAACCGATTGAGGGTTGAGTTTGAATTGATTGAGATTGTGGTTAGATGCCTATGAATGTAGAATACCGCATGATAGGATTGATTTGACACTTATGCTTGCTTGCTGACTGAGCTGATTTGAAATTGACTGTGGAAGAAAAATTTTGAACCCTTGTGTGAGAATTTTGTGCCTTTATTTCGTTTGATGTGAGATTCACATGTGTGTTTTGATTTCTCTAGAACTTGCCTATTTTCTTGAGACTGCATAGTGTGCACAAGTTTAGGAAATGATCTTAGGCCATCTTTGTTAGCCCAATTCCCTAAACACTGTCCCTTCACATTAAATTTTCCCTAGTTAGCCACTTTTGAGCCTATACAAATTTTTTTCTTTCCTTGTCTATGAGATTAAGAAGAAGTATTTGTTTCGCTCATGCCTTGAGTTGTGGTATATGGGGTGGAATGATTGTGAGATGGAGATAAGAAAATACAAATTAGTGGAAGAAAGATGTGGGAAAAAGAAGCTCAAAGAAATAATTAGAATTCTCATAAGCTCTCTGAAAAGAAAAGGATACATAAATTATGTAAAGAGCATAAGAGATTCAAAATGAGTTAGAAAAAAAAGATTGTGTATTTGTTGATATATTTGAGGAGAAGGTTGAATGATGAATAGATGGTGGTTGCATTGGTTGAGATATTAGATGGCGATTTTAGACTAGTGTGCACATTCTAACAGTGGAGATATTAGAAAATTTGCAAACCTATGGTAGAAATTTCTTCATACATGTTGTTGAGTGCTTTCATCTATACCTTTAACACTTGAGAGTTGAGCGATACACTTCCCGTGAGTTCTTCCACTGTTGATGAATTTTCTGTCTCTTTCAAATTGCTTGTGTGTAGTGGATTTTTTACTCTTGACTGTGATGAATCTTGTGAGGCATTGTACTTTAATCGCATGATCTTTTGATTTCTTTCTTGCCTATTGATTGAGGACAATCAAACGTTCAAGTTTGGGGGGTTTGATAAGCTCATTATTTTACTCGCTTATCTATACTATTTTCTCCTATTTTATGTAGTTTTATTGAGTTTATATATATATTCTATGCATGAGTCTATATTAGGTGGTATTACGCGCATTTTGGTGTTTTTGCAGGTTTAAGGCCAAAAATCACTTGAAAACTGTTCCGAAAGCAGTGACGTGCAAGAGTAGCAGTGAATAGTTGTTTCACAAGAGGAATTCGGGCTATTGGCACATAGCAATGGATGATTCTTTGAGTTTTCTCTCCAACGCAACTGGAATCGGGTCAATCGGACTTCGGGAGAGGAAGTTATGGCCAAAACCGTGAGACTGCGCAGAAGGGGCGAGAGACCACGTCGATCGACGTGAATCCACATCGATCGATGCTGTTGAGAGAGCCACGTCGATCGATGCCATTCCCAGTCGATCGATGCAAGTCTGCTAATACGGGAAATTTGATGAAAATTGGATTTATTCATATCTTTAGCCCTAGATTTGATAGGATACACATCAACCCCTATAAATACCTAACTAAATTCGAATTTTTGAAGGAGCTATCATATTTTCCATTCTACAATTTAGTTTTTAGAGTTCAGATACTTGGGAAACACGAAACCCTTTATTTTTCTTGTAAGTTCTTTATGTTTATGCAATTTAATATGTTTTCTTTTTTATTTCTATCTGCGATGAGTGGCTAGAAACCCTAGCGGGTTCTAGGGGTTGATATTATTATGGATGCATGTTAAGATTAATTAATTAGGTTCATGATTCCTGTGTTTATTTTATAATTCTAATTTAATTCAAGGACCGAGAGGTGACGATTAATTTATATGTCTAGCTATTGATAGAAGGACCGAGAGGTGAATATTGATAGTGGAATTAGGAATGAATGATACACTCTACACTATCCAAACAGATGTACTAGACTGTAGGAATTGAACTGATTTGCTTATCAGATTGACTAGTTTTGTGTACTTGAGACCGAGCGGAGATAGTCACTAATTAGTAATCTAGGTTTTATTTGCCAAACAAGGAAATATAGCATTGTTGCAGTATTCCACCTGTTAAATTAATTGATTCCTACATGTTATCAATAATAAGAATTCTTCCCTAGAATCTGTGTTCTTTTAAATTTGCTTTCAAAACCTCTTTAATTTTCAAGTATTGTCATCTTTATTTTCCAATTCAAAACCCTGATTTTCTGTTCACTCAAACAATGAATCTTAGGATCATAATTGGTACATAGGATATTTTCCCCACACAATTCCTATGGATTCGATAACCTTAGGGTTTACAAATTTATTTGCCACTGTTGCTATAATTAATCTGTAGATTTTATAGTGATCAAAAAGCCACCGTCCGCAGTAAACTTGATCACTCGCCCAGGTAGATGATGTTCACTCCTTCTTCAGTTCCTCGAAGCTAGGTAAGCACCTCGAAGTCTTCTCCAAACTGGCGTTCGTCGGAACTAGATTGAGGACAAACCTCCCTTCTCCTTCTCCGGTAAGTGGATGGTTGTGTTCTTCCCAAAACACTCGAGAGTTGGCGATAGCCCATAATAACATGTTCCTCGACAGTGAACCTGGTTGTTGTGTTGTCACATGAAGAAAAGTATGAATACCAACAAGAAAGACTAAGTCGAATAGACTTAATCCTCGT
>JAPKLW010006105.1:0-18381 GCA_026898455.1 Plectranthus barbatus | reverse complement strand
ACAAGGTCCTAGACTCAAGGGGAACACAAAGACATGCTTGAAAGCTCAAAATACGCCGGAGAAATGAAATGGGTGAAAGCTCACCGGAAAGATGAAGAGCGACGGCGGCGATGGTGTTTTTCCGGCTTCCAAACTCGAAGATCTTGGTCCCCAAATATTCTCTAGGAAGTAGGGAACACGAATACATGAGTTAAAGCTCGAATTAATCGCATAAAAACGAGTTACAAAACTGGAAATCGGAATCTCACCAACTCCGGCGGGCTCACTTCTCTCTACGATTTCACTTCCGATCTGCGACCTCACGGGGTGTACCTTAGCTCTTAGGAAAGCCTGAAGGAACAGCTTTCCAATGGTGGTGGTGGTGCAGCCATCGGCAGTCGGATCTGGCCGGAAAACGGCCGGGAACAGGGGCGGCGAGAAGGGCTGGGACGGATTTCACGATCTCTCCACAGTCCGGCGACCGTCCTTCTCTCCTCGATATCTCGCTCGATACTCCGCCTCATGAGCTCCACCTTAGCTCGATTTGAAGCTAGAAGAGAGGGCTATCCGAGGGCGGTGGCGGTTCGTCTAGCGGTGGCCGGAGGCGGCCGGGATCTAAACGGGAAGGGGAGGTGGCGGGTGGAGTTTTCTGAAAATGGCTGCTCTCCCAGCTCTTTCTCTCTCTTCGATGGAAACAAGGTAGGGGAAGAAACTATGATATAATCATATATTATACATATAATAATACATATTCCACCATATAATAATTACACACTATTATATCCATGTATATTCATCCTTAATAATCCAATTAACTAATATGGTATAATGCCTCCAAAGTTCCACACTCCACAATTCAACTTCCAATACATAATAATTCCAAATTAACATGCATAAACTTCCAAATTCCATTCTCCAACTCCATATTATCTCTATAATATCCTCCAAATATCTCAAAATATGAACATAACTTTCAATTTCAAATCTCCAAAATTCAAATAAATCATTCCTAATTATTTCTCAATTGAGATTGATACAACAATACACTCATCATTCTTAAACAAGGTGAAATTTTAATACGGGGTATTACATTCCCTCACCCTTATAAAAATTTCGTCCCGAAATTTACATAGTCTGAAAAAGGTTCGGGATATTTCTCTCTCATCTTGTCTTTTAACTCCCATGTCGCTTCCTCGTGCCCATGGTGGCTCCATAATACTTTGACAAGTGGAATAGACTTATTGAGAGTTCCTGAATCTTTCGGTCCACAATGGCCTCTGGCCTTTCTTCATACTGCAAGCTCGGATTAAGAATTACCTCTTCATGACTAATCACGTGTTTCGGATCATACACGTACTTCCTCAACTGCGACACAAGAAACACATTATGAATATTACCCATACTCGGGGAAAATGCCAATCTATACGCCACGGGTCCAACGCGCTCTAATATTTCATACGGTCCCACATAGCGCGGTTTCAACTTGCCTTTTACTCCGAAGCGCACTATTCCCTTGGAGGGTGAAACTTTAAGGAATACTTTATTCCCAATTTCAAAACTCAACTCCGTTCTCCTAGAGTCGGCATAGGATTTCTGTCTGCTTTGCGCATCTCTGATTCTCTCCCTGATTTGTCGGACTATTTCAATCATTTCCGCAATAGCGTCCGGTCCGATAGCCTTCCTTTCTCCTACCTCATCCCAATACAGAGGCGAACGGCACTTCCTTCCATATAGAGCCTCATAAGGAGCCATTCCGATTGTTGTCTTATAACTGTTATTATACGCAAACTCAATCAAAGGCAATATAGGCTCCCAACTATTTCCTGATACTCACCAACTGGCTTAATTCTCACTTTCTGCCGCAATTTCTCCAGTTCTGCATCTCTTCTTTGTGCCTCAACAATCTTCTCTCAAATCTGGCACCACTGATATGGCTGTCAATTCACATCTCTTCCTTTCAAAATGTGATATTACTTCTAGACAAAGCCTCTCGAATTCTCTGATCAATCTGCTCTCTGCTGTAAGCATACAACCCAACTGAGCTTCTTCCTTCTTCCTTCTTGCTCAAGGCGTCAGCTACTGAATTGGTCTTGCATGAGTGATAGTTTATGGTCAAGTCGTAATCGTTCACGAGTTCAAACCATCTTATTTGCCTCATAATTAATTTCTTTTGTTCGAAGAAGTACTTCAAACTCTGATGATCCGTGAATACGGCACACTTCACCCCATACAGATAGTGTCTCCATTTTTTTTTTTTTTTTTTTTTTCAGTGCATAGATTGCAGCTGCTAAACCCAAATCATGAGTTGGATAATTCCTCTAATGCGGTCTTGATTGCTTTGATGCGTAAGCTCTCACCTTTCTTGTTTTGCATCAATACTCATCTTATCTTATTCTTAGATGTCTCTGTGTAAACCTCAAAATTCTTATCTACTTCAGGTACTCCCGGGGTAAGCACGATCGTCATTAACTGCTTCAACCTTTGGAACTCTCTTCACATTCTTTCATTCAGACAAACTTTACAACCTTCTGAAGCAACGGCGTCATCAGCCTCATCGTCTATGAAAAGACTTTCAGTAATCTTCGTAATAACCTGCTAAACCCAGAAAACTACGAATCTCATTCGGTGACGGTAGTGATTTTCAATCTATCACTGTCTAAAACTTGGCTGGATCCACTTTGATTGCATTAGCTGAAACAATGTGACCCCGAAATGTCATCTCTCTCTCGACCAGAACTCACATCTACTGAACTCTGCCCGCTTCTTCCTATCTCTGAACGTTTGAACACCGTTCTCACTACTGCTTAAGTTCCCTCTTGTTCTTCAATTATGAAAATGTTGTCGATAAGGACCATAACTCGTAGGGTCAGATCTGGTTCTAAAAAATGTCTTCAGTACGTCTTCCTTCTTAATCTTCCACTGATAATAGCCCGACCGAAAATTTATCTTAGAAAATGTGCTCACTCCCTTGATTTAATCGAACAAGTTATCAATTTTAGGCAACAGATAACGATTCTTCAAGGTCAACTTACTTAACTCCTGGTAACTATGCGCATTCTCCTCGACCCGTCTTTCTTCCTTAACGACCAGGACCGGAGCTCCCCACGGCAAAACGCTTGGCCAAATAAACCTCATCCCAAATAGTCTTGAAGTTGCACCTTCAGCTCTTGAAACTCTTAGGCGCCATTCGATACGGTGTTTTGAAATCGGTACTACTCCTGGTTCTAGATCGATCACGAATTCCATTTGTATAGCGGCCATCTATCCTGGTAACTCTTAGAAATACGTCTTCAAGTTCTCGAATGATGGACATATCCTGGACGGCTAATTCCTCTTTTTCCTTCATCTTCCCACAAAACCCAAGTATTCTCTGGTTTCCAGTCCTTGACAAAAATTTCGAGACCGATACAACTGAAATAACTGGTATCCTCTGTCATCTTCGAGATTCATAACAAAAGATTGACCGCGGAATCGTAATCTTCCTCTCATAACATAAAATCATCGCTTCACTGGCTGTCTCAATTCATTTCTAGAATTATATCCACATCCTACACGTCCACAATATTTAACTCGACTACCAATTCTCATATCTCTATAATCTGATTGTCGAATCACGATAGACTAAGGTATTCGTGATTGTCTCCCGAAACAACGCTAGGCTCAGTTCCTGACTATAATTCTCTACCTCAAGCCTTACTAATTCATCACATGATGATAAATATCAGTTTAAATCATAATATGTTGTCTTCCGCTTTACTATTCCCAAGAGCATACACTCAATTCGAGCTAGGAGAGGATTATAGAGCCGATTCTCAACCCTTGCCCAAATCTGAAATTTCCCTCTTCAAGTAACCTCTTTCCTAGCTTTCATTTAGTGTCTTTAAGGTGTTTGTGAAATTGCATATAAGATCAAGAAGCCCCATTTCGAATTTGAAGTCTTTTGGTTGAAGATTGGCCAAGATATGGTTGTGATTGATATATGTGTATGCTTGGTAGTGCTAGAGCTTGATTAAGCCTTTAGATGATTGATCTAGGATGAGATATATGCATACCCATGATTGTGTTATGATTTATGAAGCATGTTGGGGTCTGATTTTGGTGTTCATAAGGGTAAAGGAGTGATTTAAAAACGAACATGAGTATTAGAGAAGAAGTATGCAAAATATGGAAATCATACCCTGCCCTGCCGTGTCTGTTCGTGCTCGGCAGAGGTCTCAAACTACCTTATAATGCCCTGAAATTCAACTATATGATACTAAATTAAGTTAGCAAGATGTAGGATTTGGAATTTCTTAAAAATGTTATGTGGTTGGTGAGTTATGATCTCTGCATTTTCGTGTGGAAAAACTGTGGCATAATATGTTTGAATGCTTGGGAAAATAGATAACCCTTATAGAAATAATTCTAATAATTATAGAAAAATTATAGACATTGTGTTGATTATTTATGCCAAGTTTCATCCATGTACATGAACCAAGGAATAAATGGAAAATAAGAAAAGACACACTTTGGTTTTGGTAAAATCTGCTACTTAGTAAGAATTGCAGAACAGCACCCCTGTTTTACTTTGTGTGTTAGGCCTGCTATATAATTTCCAATTAATCTGAACTTTAAATATATTATACTTGAATGTGTTAGGACGATATTGGCTTTGGTTTCATGTGAAAATGTTATACGGTTCGAAATTTATGCACCCTGCAAAACTGTGTGTCATTCTGTGTTGCATTTTGAAAATGGTTTCGAAAACTGCACTTAGACATTTCATAAAATTCTCAAAATTTATTTATAGGTCTTAGACACATCATAAAGCTTGAATATTAATTCCTAAGTCATTAGTATGTGTATTTTAGTCACAATCAATTTCTGAAGTTGCACCCTGTTTTCAGACTGTAGTTAAAACATTGATCGAAAATGAAATAAGAGAATGAGGTTCAAATAATTAATTCGCAGCGGAGATTAGAATCAATTAAATGGTTACAAGCATGATGAGGCAATAAGTTAACGAATGCTTGAAAGGAAAGAGATAAATAGTTCGCAGCGGAAAAAAAAATGGAGTCAAATAATTTATAGAAACATGATGGAACTATATTTTAAGTCATGCTTGAAAGAATGCATATGTGCATATTCCAATTTTGAAAGCAAGTATAAATGAGACTATGTATGAAGACATAGCTCGTTGCTTCGATACCATAACCAACAAATCAAATCATGCTAGGAGAACAAGAACATTTAGCATGCTTGGGAAAGAATGAAATATAGGAATACTAAGAGGTTTCATGAACTAGCATTGAATGAATCCAAGTATTTGAAAGCTTAATACAAAATAAGATTTAGAAAGTTTAGATCGTAAATCCAAGTAATCATGGGGTGCAATACATGCCATTCGAAAGAAATAATCAAAAGCAACATGGATTCGAAATGAAGTACAAACCGAACAATTAATACAATCAAGAATCGTTCCGATTTCCTCCTTCGATCCCCTTCCTCATAACGCCACCTTCACCTTCATCAATCGGTACCTACACACAGGGAAAACGCGCATAGGGGCTGAGTACTCCCGGGTACCCAGTGGTCACGGTGTCCCGAAAAACAAATACATACATACATATATCATGAAAACACCGCACACTCATGCATAATACAAGTTTTATTGAAATCATCATGTATATGCAGAAATATTTTCCTCACTTGGGAGCTCCCACTCAAATTAGGCACCACATAATCATTTTCCCAACATATCAACATTTCATATGTAACATGATCCACATAATCACAAGGGGTAAGATAGGAGTGGCCACTCGCTATCTACCCGGTAAGGTTTAGTCACCCTTACCCAACCGGTAGTCTTATTACCATCCGGGCTAATGCATTAGGCTTACAATACCACGGGGGTAGCCACTTCCCCGATCCAACACATCTCCAATATATCATTCATCCACCAATTCATGTCATCATAATAATCATACGGTGCCAAAACAATTTTACGGTGTAACATGCCTTTAAAATAAAGAATCATTTTGGGAAAAACATTTGGCAAAAACCATTTGATAGGATAAAGTATTGCCCACCTCAAATGATTCGATGGATCCAATTACTTAGTACCGCTAGTTGATGCTTCCTTCTTGGAGATTAAAGTACCTAATTAAAGTTCGAATAAATTACTACCATGTTTATGACTTAAAAAAAATTATCTAAGCTCTTAATTCATTTATTTACCCAATTACAAATTATGCAAATTCGAAAATTATAAAGAACAAGATTCAAAGACTTCTAAGTTTTATCTTATTAATCAAGATTTATTAACTTAGTCAAATTATTAAGCTAGTTAACAAGTTCATACCAAATTGCTATATTAGTTATTAATTAAGGATAATGGAAACCATTACATCGGGTGAAACACCCATACCTTATTTATTTTGCATAATCATATTATTTACTTGTTATATTATGCGATGGACTAACCTCGAGAGAAACCTTTCCATTGCAGCCATGTTTAGGAACGTTCTAAGCAGGAGAATTTAGGAAGAGGAGTATAGACAACGCACACTAAACGAGTTCTTCCACTCGGAATACAAAGTAGCGACGGATGTATTCACCATGGTAGCTTGGTTCCACGGTGATTGGATGTGGGCGACAAAATACGGGATCAATGACGCCCAAGCCATCCTAAGGCTAATGGAAATCCTAACCTAGTGCTAACTATCCTTTCGTCAAGCATAATCGTTGTAACCATGGATTGCCATACATGTCCGAGCACCGTGCTTAAGTAATAATTAAATATTTTAGCACCGAAACTCCTTATGTATTTTCCTGATAGTGATAATTAAGATTTGAGGTCAATGGAAATATATTTTTCAGATTCGGAGTTGAAATTTGGCTAAGTATAAAAAAAAATTAGCTATAAATGCTTGCGCTCTATCTAGGCCGACGCATAAAAAGTTAACGACCAACGTGCGCGTGTCGATTTATACGGGAAGATGTCGACCGACACAAAACCAACATTCGGGGCTAATGATGAGCTCTCTGTTTCAAAGAATACGAAAAGGATGTAGACCGATGCGAGTTATATCGATTGATGTATGAGGCATCGATCGACGCATAATGAAAACTCAAGCTCAAATTTATGACAATTTGGTCGACACACAATATAAATTGATCGACGCGCAGGTATCAATCGACATTAAGCATGCTGATCGACGCGGATGAAAATCTCGAGAGTAATTGGCGACCTCTCTATTTTAGTCGACGGGAGAAAGGTGTTAACCGACACAAACCCATGAATCGACCAACATGAATAGAAATGGGTCGACACAAGAAAGAAATCAAAATGAAATTGTGCATCCTCTAAATTCACTTGATGCGGCCTGTGGTAAATTACATTAAATACGAAAGAAAGGCAAATAATGTCATGAGAGTGCAACATCATATCTGCATCGAACGTGCAAGTTTACGAGATCCTTCGCGAAGTAGGAAGAATGAAATATAGGCGAAGCGAGAATTGCTAAACATCGGAAATGAAAGATAGTTAATTATACAACATTTTGTGAACTATGGTACGAGAAAATATCCGACTCAACCAAGATACAACATAAAGAATCGAAACCGGAACTACGCACCTCAACTACTATCTCAGAACAACACTAAAGAATATCGATCGACATAGATGACATCGCTCAAAGCCACTTATTTTGACCTTCGCGAAATTTATTTTCAAGGTGTGACTTCATTACGGCCAATGTCGGCTACCTCGATCGACACAAACTTCTGAAGCGAGTCAGGGTGACCCTTATCTTGATCAACACAAGAAACCCCAATCAACGCAAGAACTCCAATCGATGTATGAGAACATCATCGGGCATAACCAATTCGATCGACGTCTCACATTCAAGCGACATAGAATGGAGACTCAAGGAAGGAAGTTGTAAAGCGCCTATATCAACCAATGCAATCTACTTCGGTCAATAAAAAAAAAGTATTCTAACCAAGGCGCAGCGTAGCAGTCGACATGACATGCAAATGCAAGGACTAGAATTCATGAAGTCTCAACTTACTCGACGCGTTATACCTTGTTTGACACGACTAGATCAATCAGAGTATAGTACGATAATCGGCAAAAAAAAAAATCAAAGCAATGACGAGATACTATAACGTCAGCTCCAACCGATGAACACGAATTGAACAACATGTATATCACGATAAGATCGGAAACTTGCAACCTTGGAACCACACAATAGAACATCGTAATTCCTAGTAGATTATCTCGAAAGTTCTTCGACTCGTACAATTCTCCATTATATAAATACATTCGACATACTACAATAACGACATACGAGATGTTAACAAGTGTAATTCGCCTACGATGAATATTAGGCGCTATGAATAAGATACTGTATAGAAGCATATACGAGTATTATATATACTAGAAGGTGATGTGCACCTTCATGTTGTGATTGATTGTATGACCAAGAGTCATATTATACAAATTTAGATGATGAAAAATCATCGGTAAATTTCGTTGAAATTTGTACTGCTAAAAGCAGATTGCAATGTAAACTCGAATTGATTTGATATATGAAATTATTGGGGAATGAGTGCATGTGCACCGTGATAAATCAAACCACTATGTATTGATGATAATTAATCATTAGATAGTGTTCAAATAGAACGAGGAAATACTATTTTTCTTTTTGCGAGGAAAAGTAACGCGAATTATTTAGCTCGATTAGTACGCATACGTATGAGCCGTATTAAAACGAATCTCAAGTAAGCGAATTGACCTCGATGACGAGAACCAAAGGAGTTTTGATCGCATAAATATAAGAATCATGACCGCTCTAACCTGTCTAGGTGAACGAAGTATACAAGATCGAATAAGAAAGAAGATATCCACTATTAAAGCAGCATCGCTTATAATTACGAGTTCCCGAGCAACCGCCAATCAACAACCACATTGCGAACAACGAAAGAAGGATCAAACAAGAATCGATGCCATAGTAGCAAGTCGGACCAACAATCACACAAGAATTCGCCACGAGACGATCGAATGTTCCCATCAAAGAACCGACAACTTCGAAAGATACCACGTGTACTGCAGCAAACTGTCATCATCGTACGAGGGACTATCAGAGACAAGAATCTTGCACGAAGGATGATGCTTACGATCATCGCCAGAAGGACAAAACAACTCGCCATCACGATCCAGAACAAAGGGAAAATCACAATACAACTACGCGAGTAACCTCAACATCGCCGACGAAATACGATAGGAATAGGATAGTATATACCACCCTACCAAATAGGAACGCACGCTAGAACCACTTTAGGAATCCGACTCGTCAATCACTACAACTAAGCCAACCGCCAAGGAAGAATACTACGCCAGCACTAGGAGTCAAGAAGGAAGGAGATCTCGAGAATCATATCGAATGCCTGCAAGTATGTCAATCCACAACTTAGAACGTATTAGTTATCTATGCAGAATGTGCAGAAACGCTCAAGTTCCGGAAAGCAAAGTGAAGACAACATGAAGAATACCATACTACAATCGAGGAGAACGACACGTTTGGAGCATCGACTACTTAGAATTTAGGTAAATCGCGATATTGAAATTACGATATTCG
This sequence comes from Plectranthus barbatus, assembly GCA_026898455.1. Classification (NCBI taxonomy): domain Eukaryota; kingdom Viridiplantae; phylum Streptophyta; class Magnoliopsida; order Lamiales; family Lamiaceae; genus Plectranthus; species Plectranthus barbatus. The sequence goes on along the minus strand of JAPKLW010006105.1, from coordinate 8,782 downwards.
AACAACTAGACATTAGGAAATCGACGACTACCGACATTACTATAGGAACATACTAAACGATGCAACGTCCAACCACGAAAGAACGTGAGAAAGAACAATAACGAATATGAGCCATGCCGAAGAGCTCTTGAACTTACTAGTTCTACAGGAAGAAATGAATACTAGCTGCCCTTACATTGGATGTGACAAAGAGATTACGAAGAAAGACAAACAAGCTTACCTCAGTAAATGCAGAAGAAGATTTTCACTCGCGAATGTCGATCATAAGGAACAGACTAAATTATTAGCGAGAGAAAAGCCATATTGACACAATGAGATAGACCACGGTCGTCGAGATATACCGAGTGACAATCGAAATACATAACCAAAGATACATAAACAAACCTCCCAAGTCATAAAGAGAGAATGCCAACATTCGAGAAACTATAGATAAAAGATGAAAAGCGTAAATGCTCGCTAGCGCAAAGGTTGTCTATAGAACCAAGGAATTGACACGGATCTGTGCACGAAAGCAGCCTAATGCGTAAGAAGTCGAACCTTGATAATTTTGGCAAGAGTGTCGCAATGCGTCCAAATCTGAATCAGAGTGGCGTAACAGAAGCACGGAGGACCCTGACCCACTTGTCCAAGTGCCAAGACAACCCCATATGCGGAACATTGAGTCGCGATATTTTGGCGAGAGCTCCGAGGTGAGCCCCAAACTCAGACCAAGCATAAAAGAAATACGAAGGAAGTTAAATTATAGCACGGCTACTGTTTGTTCACAAAAGGATGAACATGAGGGAATGGACGATGCTAGTCCTAGATAATACGTAAGAGTCATAATGCTAGAATGAGGATGAACCGGGAATAAACCCGAAGGTAATCAAAAAAAAACTTCTGGTATTACTTACCAGAAAATTGAAAGTATAGTACCATCTAAAGTGCCACTATGGAAGAAAGGTGGACCACCATCTCAAGAAAAGAGCCGAGTAAAGAAATACACCCGACCCTGGAACGGTGAAGAACATAAACCAAATTGACTCGGTAATCCACCGGAGATGGAGGAGTCATGAAGATGATATAAATTATAATGCAACACTCAACCAAGTACATTGACTATGATTAGGGTATAGAACTCCGCGGAAGAGTTACACTTGAGAAGTAAAGAACTGAGGCCTTGAGGACTGTACAAGATAGTCAAAGAGGATGACCCATTTCATCGGTCAACTTAGTCGCCAAGTATGTACGAGGAGCGTAATGAATTTCATCAACCTTAATCTCGCAAGTTGCATATGATGCTAAATACGATAGATGACGCCAAATAATAGCGCAAGGCCTACGTAATACCATGACGGAGAGTCTAAATCAATTCCTCATAGAAAACTTGTGAAGATCGTACAAAAGGAATACCAACTCCGAATGTGACGCGATAACGCTAAATAAAGGAGTCACTCAGAAACTTGAAGAAAAGTACAAGGAAGTAAAAGTCGGAACTATTCCTGCAATAGCTTTCAATTTTCGAGGACGAAAATTTTTGTAAGGCGGGTAGGATGTAACGCCCGCGAAAATCCGACCCTTTTTACTAGAATAAAACTCGATAGCAAATACAAGAGAAGATATCCTATTTAATTAATTACTATTATCTCAAGTGAGATATTAGAATTTCTCTCGCGATTATTAATTAAATCGCATGCGATTACAAATAAATTATTGAGAAGAGAATTAAATAGTCTTCTCACTATTTCCGATCGTATAGTTAATTGAATAGTATATCGGGTTTTAAATTCTCAATTTTGGGTGATAAATTATTTGGGAAAGATTATGGAAATGTATATATATGTTGTGGAGATGTTGCAACCAATCATTGATGAATTAATTCCGATGGGAAATACCGGAATGAATTTCTTGGCTCCGATATTTATTTATATTCGGCCATCTTGATTTATTTGGCTTGGAATGCTTATAAATTTAATTGATTATTTTGGAATGGAATGATTTGATTAAATTGGGATTTATAACCCAAAGTAGGAAACAATTTAATTAAAGTGTTTAAAAAATTAAAGGAAAAATAGGAAATTACCATCCTAGAATTTATGGAAGGCATGGATTATAATTTAAGGGAGGACAATCTAGTAAATATCAAATTAAGCAAATAAATAGAATATCCTACCTTAATTTATATTACCAAATTTCTTTTTCCCCATTTATTTCATCTCCCCTTCTCTCTCACCCGATCGACTCTCTCTCCCTCCCCCTTTCTTCTCAGATACTCTTCTTCTCCAAAACACCATTGAAGGTGCAGCCTTTCTCTCTACCGATACCCCACCCCAAATTGCTCGATTAGCCTTAATAATCACATATTCGGAATCCCCTCACCTTCCTCTCCGTTTTGATACCAAAAGCCCCATCAATTTCTTGTACCCAAATTTTCGACCTAGCTGGGAATCGAAAGAAAAATACACGAATCAAGGATAATCGAAGTCTACTTGGTTAAGAGGAGCCGGAAACGCGAAGTTTTGAGGAAGGAGAGCTCAAGAACGTCGGTTCCAAAGAGGAACTTCAAATCTGAAATTTCCCTCTTCAAGTAACCTCTTTCCTAGCTTTCATTTAGTGTCTTTAAGGTGTTTGTGAAATTGCTTGTAAGATCAAGAAGCCCCATTTCGAATTTGAAGTCTTTTGGTTGATGATTGGCCAAGATATGGTTGTGATTGATATATGTGTATGCTTGGTAGTGCTAGAGCTTGATTAAGACTTTAAATTATTGATCTAGGATGAGATATATGCATACCCATGATTGTGTTATGATTTATGAAGCATGTTGGGGTCTGATTTTGGTGTTCATAAGGGTAAATGAGTGATTTAAAGTATTAGAGAAGAAGTATGCAAAATATGGAAATCATACCCTGCCCTGCTGTGTCTGTTCGTGCTCGGCAGAGGTCTCAAACGATCTTATAATGCCCTGAAATTCGACTATATGATACTAAATTGAGTTAGCAAGATGTAGGATTTGGAATTTCTTAAAAAGGTTATGTGGTTGGTGAGTTATGATCTCTGCATTTTCGTGTGGCAAAACTGTGGCATAATATGTTTGAATGCTTGGGAAAAATAGATAACCCTTATAGAAATAATTCTAATAATTTTAGAAAAATTCTAGACATTGTGTTGATTATGTATGCCAAGTTTCATCCCTGTATATGAACCGAAGAATAAATGGAAAATAAGGGAAGACATGCTTAGATTTTGGTAAAATCTGCTAGTTAGTAAGATTTGCAGAACAGCCCCCCTGTTTTTCCTTTGTGTGTTAGGTCTGCTAAATGATTTTCCATCAATCTGAAATTTAAATATGTTATACTTGATCTAAAATAGGAATAATATGGCTAATAAAATTAATAAGTAGGGAATTAATTATTCCAACAACTCGATCATATGTCCATCGGCTCGCGATTAAAATCGATCATCATCTCGTGTATATATATATATATGTGTGTGTCAAAAATATGGGGTATCCCATTTAATGGAATTAAATTCCGGAATTTGCCTCGGAGGTGATATCAATATAATATAAATATTTTCCGGACTAAAATTCTCATCTCGATATTTATTTCGTTAATTATGAATTTAAATAAGGAAATATACATGGACTTGCTAAATTAATTAGTTGGGCTATTTTATTTATTTTCACGTGGGCTCCTATTTAAATTGGCCCAACACGTTAAATAAATAGAGTCCTCTTAGCCCAATTCTCCAAATAAATAAAAATGTTGGGCATAAATAATTAACTCGGCCCAATCGCGTCGCTACGATAATATTAAATATTTCCGAGTCGAATAAATTATTCTGATCGTCATCCGTTATTTATTTATCGAATTTTACTATTCGTCCTCGCAGCTATAATTCGGATATCATAGAGAAGTCGCTTGATGATATTAATAATATAATGGTTGTAGTGACGTTTGCTTCGCAATTTATTAAATAAAAGGTTGGAAAAATACGGGGCGTTACATCCTACCCACCTTACAAAAATTTTCGTCCTCGAAAATTGAAAGTCTACTGAAATAGCTCGGGGTATTTTTCTTTCATCTTCTCTTCGAGTTCCCAAGTAGCTTCTTCAACATCGTGATGTTTCCACAGTACTTTCACTATCGGTATACTCTTCGTGCGGAGCTCTTGAGTTTTTCTATCGAGGATTGCTACTGGCATCTCACGGTAATGGAGGTCCGGTTGTACATTCACCTCATGATGATGGATAACATGTCTAGGGTCGTAGACATATTTGCGGAGTTGAGATACGTGAAACACGTTGTGAATGTCGCCCATATTTGGCGGCAGGGCCAATCGATAAGATACCGGGCCCACTTCTTCAAGGATCTCAAACGGACCTACATATCTTGGCTTTAATTTCCCGTGCATCCCAAAACGAGTCACTCCTTTCGAGGGGGATATTTTCAAGAAGACCTTATCCCCTGTTTCGAATTTCAATTCACTGCGGCGGGTGTCGGCATACGACTTTTGTCGTTCTTGTGCTTCCTTGATCCTTTGTTTGATCTGACGGACCGATTTAATCATATCTTCTACCGCTTGAGGGCCAAGTGCCTTCCTCTCGCCTACCTCGTCCCAGTAGAGAGGTGACTTGCACTTTCTACCGTATAGTGCTTCGAACGGTGCCATCTTGATGGTTGACTGATAACTGTTGTTGTAAGCAAACTCAATTAGTGGTAGAACTCGCTCCCAATTCGCTCCTTGATCGAGTACGACTGCTCTCAGCATGTCTTCTAGGATTTGAATCGTTCTTTCGGATTGTCCATCTGTTTGAGGATGATAAGCAGTGCTGAAATTTAGTTGAGTCCCTAGTTCTCTTTGCAAGCTCATCCAAAATTTGGAAGTGAATTTGGCATCTCTGTCGGAGGTGATGGAGCTAGGTAACCCATGCAGTCGGATTACTTCTCGCACGTAAATTTGTGCTAGCTTTTCGGCTCCAAAAGTTATCTGAACTGGTAGGAAGTGAGCGCTCTTGGTCAGTCGATCGACAATTACCCATATGCTCGTATTCTTTTTCTGTGTTGCTGGCAGACCGGTTACGAAATCCATAGCTATGTGCTCCCATTTCCACTCAGGTATTTCTAACGGTTGCAATTTACCGTACGGGCGTTGATGTAGCATTTTGACTTGTTGGCAAATCAGACAACTCTCCACGTACCCGGATATATCCTTTTTCATACCTTCCCACCAAAATGATTGCTTCAAATCTTGATACATCTTGGTTCCTCCGGGGTGAGCGGTATACGGAGTGTCATGCGCCTCCTTCATAATTTCTTTTCTTAAACCCTCGTCTTCGGGTATGCAAATTCTTCCTTTGAACAGTAAGGCACTATCTGGTGCCTCGGTGAAGTCTCCCTCTTGGCCTTGTCGAACTTTTACTCGGATCTTTTCTAATGATTTGCTCTGCCTTTGTAGGTCAATGATCCGTTGTCTCAGTTCGGGGATTACTACCATGGCGGCTAGACTTCCACCTTCTTCATTTGAACTCGGTATAATGACTTCAAGTCTGAGTTTTTCGAATTCTCTGATCAAGTCCTCAGATGCAGTCAAATAAGCTGCGCTCGCATAGCCTTTTCGGCTTAGGGCATCGGCAACTTTGTTAGCTTTTCCGGGATGGTAGTTGATTGTTACGTCATAATCCTTGACTAACTCTAACCATCGTCGTTGCCTCATGTTTAGCTCCTTCTGCTCGAAGAAGTATTTCAAGCTCTTATGATCTGTGAATATTGCACATTTAACACCATATAAATGGTGTCTCCATATCTTAAGTGCGTGTACCACAGCGGCTAGTTCTAGATCGTGCGTCGGATAGTTAAGCTCGTGTGGTCTTAATTGTCGGGAAGCATATGCTATCACTTTCCCACCTTGCATTAACACACATCCCAATCCATTCTTTGATGCATCGGTGTAGACTTCGAAGACTTTTCCATCTTCAGGTACAGCTAGTACGGGTGCAGTGGTCAGTAGCTCCTTCAACCTTTGGAAATTTTTCTCACAAGCCTCCGACCATTCATACTTTGCACCTTTCCTTAGTAGTTGCGTCATTGGCCTCGCTATCTTCGAGAATCCTTCTATGAATCGTCGGTAGTAGCCTGCCAAGCCTAGAAAACTCCGGATTTCATTCGGATTCTTTGGTGATTTCCATTCTTGTATTGCTTGGATCTTGTTAGGATCGACCTTTATCCCTTCGGCGGATATGACGTGCCCTAAGAACATAACTTCCTTGAGCCAAAATGCACACTTGCTAAACTTTGCGTACAACTTCTCGGCTCTTAGTGTCTCTAGGACGATCCGAAGATGTTCTTGATGCTCTTCCTTCCCCTTAGAGTAGATCAAGATGTCATCAATAAACACTACGACGAATTTGTCAAGGTATTGGTGGAAAACTCGATTCATCAAGTCCATAAATACCGCAGGAGCATTTGTCAACCCAAACGGCATCACTGTGAACTCATAGTGTCCATATCTTGTACGGAAAGCAGTTTTTGGAACGTCTTCTGCTCGAACCTTTAACTGATGATAACCGGATTTGAGATCAATTTTTGAGAAGACTCCGGCTCCCTTGAGTTGATCGAATAGATCATCTATCCTAGGTAGGGGATATTTGTTCTTCAGTGTTAGTTTGTTCAACTCTCTATAGTCGATGCACATTCTTAGTGATCCGTCTTTCTTCTTGACGAATAGCACCGGGGCTCCCCAGGGTGAAACACTGGGTCTTATAAATCCGAGATCCAAGAGTTCTTGCAGTTGAGCCTTCAACTCTTGTAGTTCTTTCGGTGCCATTCTATACGGTGCTTTCGATACTGGTGCTGCTCCGGGTTCTAATTCGATCGTGAACTCTAACTGACGGTCTGGTGGTAATCCAGGTAGTTCTTCGGGAAATACATCCTCGAATTCTCGAACTATGGGGACATCTTGTATCTCTTCTTTCTTGCTTTCATCTCCATCGAGCCAAACAAGGTAAGCTTGGCTTCCTTCCTTATTCAGTTCCCTCATTGCACATAGTGCCGACACAACGGGTACTCTTCGCCTCTTGCTAAGTCCATGGAAGTCGGTGATCTTCCCGGTGGAGTCTGTGAACGAGACCTTTCTCTCCTTGCAATCAATGATCGCTTTGCGTTTGGTTAGCCAATCCATACCTATAATGACATCGATGTCGGCCATGTCCATAACGTTGAGGTTTTCGATTGAGATATGGTCATTTCCTAGTTCGACTTCCACAGTTGGACAACATTGGTCTATGAGTACAATTTCTCCTGTGGGTGTTACTACGTCTAGCGCTTTTTCTTTCCCTACAGTTTTTATCTCAAGTAGATCTACACATGCTTTTGAGATGAATGAATGCGAGGCTCCGGTATCAAATAATATAATGATAGGCATACTTGAAATCTGGCAGATACCTGTGAGGTTCTCGGCATCCTTTCCTGCATCATCTCCCTGAGTCAGACAAAAGGCTCTCCCTTGACGGTTGGCCTGTGGTGGTAGTTGTGGCGCCTGGTTCCTGTTCTGATTCTGTGAAGGTCCATTTCTTCTGGGTGGTTGCGGCCTATTCTGTCCTGCTCCAATCGGCGGAGGGTTCCGATTATAGTTATTGTGTCCATTGTTCGGACACCTTGCAGCAAAATGTCCAACTCTCCCACATTGGTAGCAAACATTATTCCTGGCCATGCATTCTCGACCTAGGTGGTTCCTCCCACAACGATTGCAGTTGCTTCTGATAGGAGTAGGAGTACGGTTAGTCTGGGGTGCTCTCTGGAAGTATTGGTTCCCAGATTGGAACCTCTGGTTTCCTTGCCATGGCCTCTTATGCGGATGCTGGTTCTGTCGGAATCCCTGGCGTGAAGGGTGTTCAAACCTCCTCTTGTTATCCTGTTGAGGTGGTTGACTGGGAGATGCCTGCACCGATGTATTTTTAGGCAAGGTTGCCTCTATTGCCATTGCCCTCCTCAGTGCGGACTTGTATGTCAGTCCCTCCAAGCAAGCTAGTGCAGTCTGAATTTCCCTTCTCAGTCCGGATCGGAACCTTTTCAATTTCTTGTTATCCGTATCGATATGTTCCGATGCATATCGTGACAGTGCGCAGAACTTACGATCGTACTCTTGCACGGTGTCCCTTCCTTGCTTCAGATTCATGAATTCTTCTTCCTTGCTCAGTTGGTACGTTTCCGGGACATACCTCTCATATAGTTCGGCTTTGAATTCTTCCCAAGTAACAGTAGCAGCCTCCTCGTCAGTGAGGGTGCTCAGATGGCTCTCCCACCAATAATCTGCTTCGCCTTGTAGTTGATAAGGCATACAGATCATTTTCTCCTCTTCGGTGCATTGGAGGACGCGAAACAGGAAACGAATGATAGCCGTGCATGCATAATGTTGTGAATTTTTAGAATTGAAATAAATAGCGAGATACGTTATAGCATGATAATACCATATGATTGATGATCCAAGAATACGCGAGTAATGGTATGAGAATATTTATTTCCACAAACTAATCCGTTATTCAACTGTGCTTAACATCTACTTTGCCCATTTTATAGAATGCCGCCAAAAGGACGACCCCGTGTGAGAAATCTTCATGAAATCCATGAGGAAGAGGATGAGGAAAGCGAGGAGCAAGGGGAAAGAGAACAAGAGGCATTACCTCCTCCTCCACCTCGAAAGATTGGGGAAATATTTTCTGAACAAAAACCGCCTACTTATGACGGTACTGGAAGCCCCGAGAAAGCCGCCATCTGGGTGCGGGGCATGGAACGAATCTTTCGCT
>JAPKLW010006104.1:0-18382 GCA_026898455.1 Plectranthus barbatus | reverse complement strand
TTACATCTGAAAATATATAAACATGCAAATATGCATTATATAAGCCTGTAAATATGCATTATATACCCTTGTACAGTTGCAGTATAAGAAAACCATTTCAATCCATACATACAAACAGGTTTCTCTGAAACTCCCCTGCCTTTGCTTAATCCCAAGCAAGGCCAAGGCAGTGTTCATCGTCATCTTCAAACACCCAAAGTCGATGATCGAGTCGATTAAGGCGAGCCTGATTGCTGGACGAGGTTTGGACAGAGTTCGGTGGCACCCAAATAAGTTTGAGAAATTGGGGGAAATATTGGAATCGAGTATGGAGGTGGGGCTCATGGTTTCTGCATCAAAAGCGGTTTTCGAGAGAAACCCATTGAAGAGTCTTGGAGAATTCAGAAAGGATGAGATTGGTGAGCAAGAATTTTTGGTGGGAGAGAGAAACGAAGTGCTTATTTGGGTGATTAAAGGTTGAAATTATCAGAAATCATAAAGAAATGAGAAGGGAATAAAGTTGAGATTGCACTTTTACATATTTACCCATACTCTGCAACTATTTTATATTACCGAATGCAACTTTAAAAAATCGCCCCTCAAATAGATCTCAGTCATTCGAACCTTGATTTAGACGTACATGATTCATTCTCATCTCTCATCTAAGAGACCACTTGTGACTCTAACACATCCCTATATATATATATATATATATAGGGGTGCGTTAAAGTGACAAGTACCCCCTTGGATGGGAGATGAGAATGAATCTGGGCCATTTAAAAAATGATATGAACGACCAAGATCATTTTAGGGTGCAATTTTTAAAGCTGCATTCGGTATTATAAAAAAGTTGCAAATTAAGGGTAAATTTGTCCAAAATTTAAATTGCAAGCTACCGCATTAATTCCGTATCCCTCGCTTTTCGCGCACGATCTTAAAATTATTTTGAATTAATTGCAGTTACCAAACACAATTTCACTCGACAAAAAATCAGAATCCTCTCTAAATTTTTCAACCCTTGTTCTCCAGAAATTGCCGTTTCTACTCCGACATTCCTGCGCGATTTGAAGAAAATCTGCAAACGTTGAAGTTTTCGACTTCAAGGTATGATTTGAGCACTGTAATTTACGCATTTCAGCGGTTTTCCATCTTCCATTCGTCGTTTATACTGAAGGATTGAACCGAACCCTAATTCGTTGATTTTTTTTGTTTTTTTGGTATTTCTGGCTTAGTAAGAGATTGTTGGTTGTACGCTGTCGAACATGGGGCGAACAAAAATTGCTCGAAAAACACCAGAGAATCGAGGTATGTTTACCTGTAACTGACATAATGTTGTTAATAAAGCAAAATACGGTGCGAAATGTAGTAGAAATTTTGCAGTTATTATAAGTACTAAATTGCGAACAACATTGTTTGGGAATTTTTTTTTAAAAAAAATATGCGACACAGAAGAGTGCTTCGTTATAAATTTTGTAAATACATCGATGTTTATTTTATTTCTGCTGTAAATCATGATAAAAACTTGCATAGATTGTTATATGAGTTCACAAATGAAGATATCAGAATGTGCATCAAGAAAATGTAAATTATAACATTTATATTCTATCAAAACTTGCAGTCTGTTATTGTTGTAATTTTAATATAATTTAAAATTCAATATATTATATCAAATGATATTCATTTGCATTAATGTGTCAAATTATATTGCTGTAATTGGTTTACAAAAGTTACTGTGACCATGATCTCTACTTGCAGATTTAGTAATTTGAAAAAAATGTTAGCATGATATCTCAAATTCCAGTGACAGATGAAAAATTATCTCACACAAATCATAAAGATATTTACACTAACTAATATTTTTAAATAGTTGTATTTGTTTGTATAGATAAAAGTATGTGTATGAAAATTGCATTGATGTATTTTATATATATGCCTTAAGTATCAATGTAAATATGCTTTCGCTTATCTAAATATCAAATACATTATATGTGCATCATTGACCTTAATAATATTGCTTTAAATGCTTTAAAATTATTACTGTTTTTATCAACTAAAACTAGCAATCTTTTAATTTCAAATGATTTTATCATTATATCACAATGTGCATTGACAAATGTCAATAATATGCTTATGCAGGCAAAAAAATTTGTTGAATGCTACTCTTATTTGTAAAATGTTGTCTGTCTGCATTCATTTTTATAGATTCATTAATATAGCTTTGAAATATGTTATATATATGCATTAAATAATAATATTTATCTGCAATTATATGATTAATATTTTAACTGGGATTAACACTTTAAATTTGGTTTTAATGTAATAATAGTTAATTTTAGAATGAAATGACAATATGCAATGACAAAAGAAAAGAAGTTGCAGATACTTGAAATTCAATGCATTTAAGTATATTGATAATATCATCTTTATTAGCAATGTATTGATGTGTCTTATATACATGCATTGATGTACAATAACTATCTACATATTTTTTGAATGACTGATTTTTTATTACCTGACATATTAATTTTTGGAATGTGTGTGATGCCCAGTATGCTTTATGCTCTAGCTCCAGAGGTAAGTGACAAGCTTTCCTAAAAACTAATCTGTAGGGTGACATTCCCAAAGGAGTTTTGTATGCAGTTCTGTAGGCCCACCGTGAATCATCCAAATATTTGGACCAATCCTTTCAGGTGACATTCACCACCTTCTCTAGTACACTCTTGACTTCTCTGTTGGAAAGTTCTGCTAACCCGTTAGTTTGTGGATGATAGGCTGTAGAAACTCTGTGGATAACATTATACTTAGCCAACATTGCAGAAAGACTCTTATTGATGAGGTGAGTGCCTTCATCACTAATTAAAGCTCTTGGTGTGCGAAATCTGGTAAAAATGTTCTTGTGAATGAATTTCATCACTGTGGTTGAATCATTACGGTCACAGGTACATGCTTCAACCCACCTAGACATATAATCCACTGCCAATAAAATGTATTCATTCCCAAAAGACATTGGAAAGGGACCCATAAAATCCATTCCCCAAACAACAAACAATTCTATCTCAATTATGTTGTTCAATGGTATTGCATTTCTAACAGGCAAGTTTCCCACCCTCTGACATCTATCACAATTCTTCACAAATGAAAATGAATCTTTAAAGGTAGTGGGCCAAAAGAAACCTGACTCCAGAACCTTTGCGGCTGTTCTTTGTCCACCATAATGTCCTCCGTATACTGCAGTGTGGCACTCTGCCAGAATTGCTAGCACATCTTTCTTAGGTACACATCTCCTGAAAATTTGATCTGAGCCCTGTCTGTACATCATTGGATTATCCTAGTGGATTATCCCAGTAGTAGTACTTTGTATCAAGAAGAAACTTTTTCAACTGCTGCCCCTTGATTCTGTAAGGCTTCCTCCCAGTTGCTAAATAATTGGCTACGTCTGCATACCATGGGGCTTCCTCTTCACATCTCATCAGCTGCTCATCTGGAAATTTATCATTAACTTGCTCAATATCTTCTTCTCCATTGAGGTTTTCCAATCTAGAAAGATGGTCTGCTACTTGGTTCTCAGTTCCCTTCTTGTCTCTGATTTCCATATCAAATTCTTGTAGTAATAATATCCACCTAATCAACCTTTGTTTGACATCTTTCTTGGCCATTAGATACTTGATTGCTGAGTGGTCTATAGTGGTCTATATAAACAATCACCTTGGACCCCACCAGATAAGACTTGAACTTGTCAAAGGCAAACACCACAGCTAGCAAATCTTTCTCTGTGGTTGTATAATTTCTCTGAGCTCCATCAAGGGTTCGACTTGCATAATAAATCACCCTGAATATCTTTTTCTTTTCTCTGCCCCAAAGCCACTCCTAGAGCATAATTACTGGCATTACACATTAGTTCGAATGGAGAATCCCAATCTGGTGGTTGCATAATTGGTGCAGAAATCAAAGCAGACTTCAGCTTCAGGAATAATTCCATACATTGTGGAGAGAACTCAAATTTCCTGTCTTTCTCAAGCAATTTAGATAAAGGCTTTGCAATTTTTGAGAACTCTCTTATAAACCTTCGGTAAAATCCTGCATGTCCCAAAAAGCTTCTAATTGCCTTGACTGAGTTTGGTACAACCATCTTCTCTATTACTTCAATCTTGGCTGGATCTACTTCCATTCCAGCTTTTGATATCTTGTGTCCCAAAAATACTCCCTGCTGCACCATGAAACAACATTTATCCCAGTTTAGTACCAACTGTGACATTTCACACAGTTTCAAAACGTTTTCCAAATTCTCCAAGCATGCCTCAAAATCTTCCCCAAACACTGAGAAGTCATCTATGAATATTTCCAACCCATTATCTATCATCTCTAAAAAGATGGATATCATACAACGCTGGAATGTTGCTGGAGCATTGCACAATCCGAAAGCCATTCTCCTGAAGGCAAATGTTTCATAAGGACAGGTAAATGTGGTTAAACTTTGATGCTCTGGAGCTATTGCTATCTGATGATACCCTGAATATCCATCCAAAAAGCAATAAAACTCTTGTCCAGCTAACTTATCCAACATCTGATCTACAAATGGTAAAGGAAAGTGATCCTTCTTTGTTGCATCATTCAGCTTCCTATAGTCAATGCAAATTCTCCATCCAGTTACTGTCCTGGTAGTGATCATCTCGTTGTTCTCATTCTGAACCGCTGTTACTCCTCCTTTCTTAGGAACACACTGCACAGGACTCACCCAAGAGCTATCAGATATGGGAAAGATAATCCCTTCATCCAACCATTTAATAACTTCTTTCTTCACTACTTCCTTCATATTGGGGTTCAACCTCCTCTGTGGTTGAATAGAATTCTTGCTTCCTTCCTCTATCAAAACTTTGTGCATACAGATTGTAGGACTTATCCCCTTGATGTCAGCTATAGTCCATCATATTGCCCGTTTATGCCTTTTTAACAGTTCTAACAAGCTTTTCTCATCTTCTTCCTTCAGATTGGCTACTATGATCACATGTAATGTATCTGATTCACCCAGGTAGGCATACTTCAAGTGAGCAGGCAAAGGTTTTAGGGTTAATTCTGGAGGTTCCTCCATAGAAAAATTTGACCCCTTTATTTCTCTAGATAACAGGTCCAATGGCTCAAATGGTTGCCTAACTCCCCCAAACTTTTGCCCTTTTCTACCTATGCTGTAGCTTCACTTGGTAATTCCTCAACATCATCTTCCTTCCCAAATGATTTTCCTCAAAGAATTCTTATAATTCTGACTCCAGAATTCTCACAGAAAAACATTCTTGAGAATCATCATGGACCTTCATGGCATTGAACAAGTTAAAAGTAGCTTGTTCATCTTGCACTCTCATAATTAACTCTCATTTTTCTACATCTATTAGTGTTTTTCCTGTGGCAAGGAATGGTCTTCCTAGGATAATAGGCACCTCCCTGTCTACTTCATACTCTAGAATGATAAAGTCTGCATGGAATATAAACTTATCTACTCTCACGAGCACATCTTCAATCTTCCCCTGTACGGTGGACCTATCAGCTAATTGCAGAGAAATAGTGGTAGGTCTAGCCCCTCTAATGCCCAACTTTTTAAAAATTGATAGTGGCATCAAATTCACACTCGCTCCCAAGTCACATATAACTCTACCCACATCTCGGCCTCCGATAGAACAAGGAATAGAGAAACTCCCTGGGTCCTTTAACTTAGCTGGGATCTGTCTTCTTAAAGGTCCACCTACTTCCTCAAACAGTGAAACTATTTCGAACTCTTTCAGTCTCTTTTTCTTTGATAGGATGTCCTTAAAAAATTTCACATAGGTTGGCATCTCCTCACGTGCCTCTACCAATGGTACATTGATGTGGATTTGTTTCAGCATTTCTAGAAACTTCTTAAACTGTTCCTCTTCTTTCTGCTTCTTGAATCTAGTTGGATATGGTAGCGGTGGTGCGTAATCATACTCGTCCAAACCAGATTTCCTCTTAGCTTTAGAAGTGTTTCCTTCAGGCATTTCTGCAGGTTTCTCCATAGGATCCTCTTCTACCCTCAACTCAAGGGACATATATTTCTCTGCCAGCAGCTTCTCTTTTTGTAAATTTTCTTTGGTCACTGCAGTCCCTGATGATGATCCTTCTCCTGCTTCCAACTTCTCAGCCCGTCTCTCTTCAAACTGCTTTCCACTTCTCAGTGTAACCACTTTACACTGCTCCTTTCCATTCATTGGATTCTAAGTGTTGCTCGGTAATGACCCTGGTGGTCTGCTTCTTAATTCATTAGCCAAATGCTCCATTTGCACTTCCAGACTCCTTAAAGAAGATGCTTGGCTTTGAATAAGAGCATCTTGATTCTTAAGTCGCACTTTATTATGAGTCATGAATTCCTTCATCATTTCCTCCATAGTTTTCTCTTGTTTAGGAGGTGGAGCTTCTAGACTTTGCTGGTAATTATAGCCTCCTTTGTTATAATGTTGCTCCCTTGCTGCAGTATTTTGATGCCCTTGTCCAGACCAGGAAAAGTTTGGGTGATTTTTCCATCCAATGTTGTAAGTGTTTGAATATGGGTTATTAGTTTGGTGATGATGATTTCTGTTTCCCATGTAACAAATTGATGCTGGATTTGATGGACATTCCTCAAATTGGTGTGCATCCCCACAATAAATACAATCCAAAGGCATTGAGGTCTCTACAGGCATTGGAGCTGCTTTTCCTGGACTAGTATTCTTCTCAATACTTTTCATAGTTGCTCCTAGGGCCTCCATCTGCGCAGTCAGAGCTTTTATTGGATCAACTTCTAGCACCCCTGCTACCTTAGGAGTAGAAATAGCTGCTGCCCTAAAGTTAGCCCATAAATAATTATTGGCAGCCACTTTGTACAAAATTTCACAAGCTTCATTGTATGTCTTGTCCAACAGTGCTCCTCCAACTGTGGCATCTATCATCATCCTTGAGTTATCAGTAAGCCCATTGTAGAAAATCTCCATCTGAATACTATAAGGTATCCCATGATTTGGGCATCTTCTCAGCAGTTCTTTAAATCTTTCCCATGCTTCACTCACAGATTCATCCTCCTGCTTAAAAGCCATGATTGCATTCCTGCATCGGGAATTTTTAGTTGGAGGAAAATACTTTAGCAGAAAGGTCTCTATCAGCTTATTCCAAGTGGTTACATATCCTAGTGGCAGATTAGTGAGCCAGGTTTTGGCACTATCCCTTAAAGAGAAAGGGAACAACAACATTCTCAAAGCCTCATGTGTAACTCCTTATAGCTTGAAGTTATCACAGATTTCCAAGAAAGACTTCAGATTCAAATGCGGATCCTCTGTAGCCTGTCCCCCGAACTTCCCCAAACTCTGCAGCATTTGAAACATCACCGGTTTCAACTCAAAGTGCAGTGCTTGAACTTCCGGTCTCACAACCCCTGATCAAACTCCAAGAACCTTGGTGCTGTATAAGTTCTGATTATCCTATCTCTATCATCAACCATCTTTCTAGCCTTTTGCTTTCTTTTGTTCTTTTTGAAAGTTCTTTCAATCTCTGGATCAAATAAGAATATTTCTCTGATTTTCTCCTCACTCATGCACTATCAGCGTTCCCTACAATTATAGGAAATGGTTAGTTTCCTATAACTTCAGTCAACCAACAGCGCATGTAAATTCAAACAATAAAATAGCATTCAGACTCGATATAAATCACTCCCCGACAATGGCGCCAAAAACTTGTTGTTTTGTGCTAGTAGCTATTATAAATATACGCAAGTGCACGTATGTCTTAACAAGTAATACAGATCTAAGTCCAGATATCATACCCAAGGGAGTGAAAGTGAGTCGTGCACATCATATTGCTTGTAAATTAAGGTGAATTTATAACTTCTCTAAACTAAAATAACAAGAAAGCTTATAGAATAAAACCAAACAGTGCTAGAGCAAGTAACAATGTTTCTTCACAAAAAATAATCATAAAATAATTAGATATGGTTTTAAAACGATGATGAAATATACTCGAGTTATCAATTATTGGCTATCTACTCTCCTATATGCTGCAGCATTGTTCAGACATCAACTCTGGTTCTTGCAACCACACTTTCCTATGTCTAGACTATTTTCACAGCGCTAGATCTATGTTTTCTTGCTAACTGTTGGTCCCAAGATCAGAGTCATCGTGGTGAATACAAACAATAAACACACACAAAATGCAGCAGAATATTAACGTTCACTTGCACTTAAGTTCCTCTTTATCGAAGTAGATTTAGCTCAAGGTAGGATTAGGGTTTCTTCAAGTTATACCCAAGCAACTTGGTTGCTAGGTTTCAAAAACAAACATGAGAAACAGTAAATTAATAAAACAGTAAAGAGACACAATATTTATATTGGTAAGATTTAATAGATCTACGTCCACTCCTTGGCCGAAACGCTAAGAATTTCACTAAGAAAGTATACGAAATATAAGGATTCGCCTTCCATTTGTAGCAGGCTGTGAACTTTCAACCAGACCACTACAAAATTATCCTCCGTTACTTCGTTCTTCTCAGTCAGTTGCAGCTCCGGCCAAGTCAAGGGCGAACCTTCATAAAACTTGTCCTTTGCTGCTGGGGGAGCTTTTAAAGTTCTCTCCTGAACTAGTCTGTTTTCGAAAATATGCCCGTCGGAGTCAATCCCTTTTCAAAGATGTGACTGCTGGATGCTTCCTAGGATGGAAGGTATCCCAATGATTGGATTCTTGACCGAAGTCAAGGAATTTCTTAAAGGCAGTGTCAGATATTCAATGGAAGACACTCCTGGTTGTTGAGAGCTTTGAATACACTTTTATCTCGTGCTCTCAACTGACTACATTATGACTCGTTCGCTTTGTCAAAGGAATCTCTAACTTAGGATGTTTGCGAGTGTAGACAGTGATTGAAGCAGTAGTCGTCTCTCACTTCTGGACTTGTCTTTTATACCTGGAGATTCAAACTTTGAATCTCTATACCCGTTAGACACAACGGCTCCTTCATCATAGAGTGGTTCGACTTTATCCATCCTTTCCGGCATCGTACAGTACTTTCTGACATACTTAGGGAAAGTTTTGTCCTTTGTGTGTACGTCTATCAGAACGGTAGTGTAGCAGTCATTGTTAGATATCTCGCCTTGCTAAGCCTTCTCGGAATGATCTTCTAAGCCTTCCTAGCAATCTGATAAACAATGTATCGGACTGCTGACTGCTTAGCAGTTGCTCACGCTTAGCACTTGATTCCTTTGACTCTGGATTGCTATCGCCTTTAGCAATCTGCTACATGCTAGCGAATGCTGACTCCTTCAGCATTTCGCTATACTTTGCTTTTAGCAAATGCTAACTTCTTCTAGCATTCTGCTACTTGCTCTTCCGATTGCTGAGTACTTGATTCTAGCAGTCTCTTCCTTTGACATAGGATTGCTAATTCCTTAGCAATCCCCTCCTTAGCACTTGACCGCTATTATCTTTAGCAGTCATCATCATTTGCTAATATCTCAAGCAACCACAATCTGCTAGGAACGATTCTAGCAATCTAATCTATTATACCTCGATACCTAGCCTATACAGGACATTACCAGAGTTGCTAGACTATACTAGATTTCAGCAATTGATCGACCAATCTACTAAGGGTTGATCCAACAAAACATTTTACAATATGATCCTAAGGGAGATTTAGGAATAATTTCCCAACAATTTCCCCCCTTTTTGGTGCGATCAAAGCTTACTATCACTTGCTGAATTAAGAGGAAAAATTTATGAGTTTTACAACAATTTTCTAAGTATAAAGCTATGCTAAGCTAGCAGTCTAACTCAGAGTTAATTCATCTTAATTGTAGCAGGGATTGGTTTTAGATAATTCCCCCTCAATATGTGCTGGGAATATTTCTCGATTTAAGATATACGTAAATGCTTAAAGGAGTCAACTAGAAATTCTAGCACCCAAATAAATTAGCAGGCATTCACAACCTATCCAAAGCAAACTTATGTAAATTCGTTGAATACACTAAAGTGTATATCAACTTTAGCACGCAATAAAAACTCAGAAATTGACAACGAGAAATTGTTTAAGTCTGATTCCATTTTCATACATTGGATTTGAGCATTAAGATTACAAATGAAAAAGGATATCACAAAAAAAATGGAAATGCTAAGAAAAGATGCTAAGATAAGAAGTGTAAGATCAAGAGTCGGGAGTAGGCTTCTTCTTGTCAAGCTCATCGAACTTGCTCATCGTCATTTGCATGAATTTCTCCACATAAGCCTTGCTCGCTTCTCGTTCTGCAGCATCCCGCTCCATCTTCTTAGCAAGCCTTTCATTGTCCATCTCCAATTTCTTTATCTTCAGCTCTAGTTCTTTCTTCCTGAGCTCTTCCTCCTTTTTCGTGATTTCTTCAATTTCTAGCCTCCTTTCCTCCTCAGCAGCCAGAGCTTCTTCCTTCTTCTTCCTCTGCTCGGCTTCAGCAAGTCTCCTTTCTTCCCCCTCTTTGACTGTAGCAAAAAAAGTAGAAGAAAAGGATTGAACGGTTTGCATCATATGCTGCTGGGAGTCAGTGACCTCCATTGTCAAGACCTCCACATTTTGTTTCACAGAAAAAACATCCAACCTCACTTCAGCAACCTCAGTGCGGACATCTGACACATCAGTCCTGACCTCATCAATCTCCTACCTTATTTCAGGCTTCTCCATCTCAACACGCTCATTTAGAGATGATAGAGCATTTCGCATTGCCTTTTGAACGGCTGAATCCACGTAAGATTGGAAGTCATAGGAACTTACAAGCCTAGCTTCAAATGCAGAAGATGTTGTTGCTAATGCCAGGTCCCGACCTTCAGCATTTGTAGTCCGTTCCTAGCTCGGCTGTGCTGGCTCCATGGCTTCAGCAATTACCACTTGTTGAGCAGCAGAGTAGCGTGACTCTTCATCCATCAACAGCTGAGCAGCCACCATAATCTGAGCAGTTTCAGCATCATGAGCAATCTTAGCCTGAGCAGCCATGTAGCGTTCTTCCTCATTCAATATCCTCTGAGTAGCATCTAAGTTCTGAGCTTCTTCAACTTGGACAGCTTCTACGATGCTAAGAATGTCCAGGCCTATAAACATGACAAGTATTATGTCTTGATCATTCAACTCAGCAGCCTCATGCTCAGCAATCATTGCGGCCTTTTGGGCTTCCATCCTTTCCTTCTTCAGGGCCTCATATTCTGCTTGGCGACGATGATACTCAGTAGCCGCTCTAGCTTGGCACTTTGAAAGCTCAATCCGGGCATCTGAGTAACCATCGGGGGCAAAAGAGGATGGCAACAATGATTTGGAATTAGAGAATAGTCGGTGAGCACGGATCGCCTGCAGCCTAGCAATGACCTGTTTGTCTGAGTACTGCTTGGATCCGGCTACTTGGTCAACTCAATCATTCGCCCATGACTATTCCTTCTTCCAGAAATTTAATCCTCGAGCAGTGGTGACCTGCATCCTTTCCTCAAAGCAAAGCTCATGCGTAACATAATCAATGAATCTCCACCTCCTCATCTCCTCGCCTAACACCTTCCCTTGCTCTGTTGTTTCATCGATCTCACCATAGAAGACATTGGCTAAGTCTCTTTCAACTTCTGCCGAAATGAATTCTTCGATCTCAGACAGCATTGGAAGTAGATCTCCACTCGCCTCCTCTTTGATATGAACAGGAGCACACCACTGAGTAATCCTTCTTAATTTGAATCGGGGCCCTGGAAGACTGTCGAAGGGTACTCGTAGCTGATTGTCTGTGCCTCTGTTAATCTTTCTCAGGAAGCGTGCGTCGTATATGTCCCCAGACTCACCGTCGGAATCTGAATCAGAATAAGCATCATCATATCTAGCAGGAGTCTCTTCGCTGGCCTTCTCCTCTCCTTGTGTGTTTTCATTCCTGTCGGAGACGCTAGCAACCTGCTCAACATCCTGTCCTTCAACAACATTAGCAATCTGCTCAACGTGCGGTTCTTCAGCAGTCTCAGCTTCACCCTCATCCTGCTGTCCTGCTCCGGATGAACCAACTTCCTTATCTCTGGGGGGGGGGCATGTCGTCATCAGAACTACTACTACTGCTGGGCTGTTCATTTGGTGCACGGATTTGAACACTTTTCCCTTGGGTTTGCTCTGGCACATTAAAGGCTCCAGACTGCAAGAGTTGATAAAGCTCTTTGTCGGACATTGCTTCCTCCTCGGGCACTATGGCTCCACTAGCATCAATGTTAGGAATGGTGACAGTGATCCGTCCACCTTCCTTTGCTTTCCCTTTCTTCTTCTTTTCAGCTTCGATGGCTTGTTGGGAAGCCTCCCGTGCCACCTGCTCCAACAGTTAAGCAGCCCTCTTCGCCTCGGCACGTTCATCGGCAGCCCTCTTAGCTTGCTCGAAGTTTCGATCTCGAGCCTCGAACATCGTCTGCTCGAGCTTCTTCTTATATGTTTTAAGCTCCTTTGCCCTTTGCTCTGCCTTCCTCTTCCTCTTCCTCTTCCTTTCGTTTATTCCTTTTAATCTTTCACAGAGAGGCTTAGATGATAAAGGACTAGCCTTCTTCTATGCCTCTGCTTTCGGAGTCTCCTTAGCAGCTTCCTTCTGCTCCGATGTCTTCACCAACCTCCTCCTGGTCCTCTTCTTTTCTTCTTTCGCAAGCTCAACAGGAGTGGGGACTTCCTTAGAGGTTGGACCCAGTGGGTTCTGAATCCACCTCCTAGTCCTCCTCTTCTTAGGCGTAGTGATCTCTGTACGGGGCCTCTTAGGAATGGTAGCAGCGAGAGGATCCAGTTGAGCAGTGGGCACAGGGACATCTCCTCCTAGCTCGAGCTTCTCAATTTCTTCAAGCTCCTCGAAACATTTCTCTGTCTCTTCATCTTTCCTAGCAGCTGCTATCTCCTCCGGAGTCATAGCAATGGCGTGCTCCAACTCCTGGAATGCTAGCTCAGCAGGGTCAGGATGCTCTAGAGATGTAGGAATTGTGGTGTCCATGTTCATCGTGCCCTTCAGAATCCTCGGGCAGCTAGCATCGGGATGAGCAATTGCCTTCCTTGTCTGAGGAATGAAGTCCGTCGGAAGCAACCTCTCCCCTGCATCCAGCCTTTTCTTAGGAAAAAACATCTCGATGAACTTATTGATTTTCAAACCAAAGTTCACATTCAAAGAGAATGTGCCATCCCTCTTTACAGTCACCTTCTTTTTGACATGCTCCAGCCACCTCCCATAAAAGAATTCTGCCCAATGTCCCTTAACCTTGTCCACCAGGGCCATCATCACGGAATACCTGTGAGCAGACTCTGAGAGTACGGACAAGCATCACACTGGAACATTTTGATCACCAGCTCAGCCAAGAGCTTGTATTCCCCCTGAAATTGGTTGATAGTGTGTGCGACTTTGAAGGTGATCGGCTGCCCTTTGTTATCTTTCACTAACTCTGGATACTTCCACAATTTCAATCACTTCTCCATCTCAGCCTAATCGTGTAGCTTATACGTAGCAATACGGTCACCGTCTTTAGGAAGCCCAAACTTTGCAGTAAGAATATCTGCATTCACCTCCAATATCGTACCGAATACCGAGGTCTTGAAAGATTTTTCAGAGGGCTCTTCCACTACTGCCCTAACATAAAACTCAGACACCATATTTGGGTGGAACCACGATGGCTCTACTTACAAATACCCAACAACTCCAGCTTTGTCAAGAACTTACATGAGCCAATCTGGAAATTGCATAATGGCGAGAGGGGTGTACAGAATCTGGTCTTTCATAATCTGCGCCGCGCGTCTCTGCTTGTTGGAAAGATTGGACTGCGCCTTGGTCTTGGCAAGCGTCGCCAACTGACCATATGGAACATCGTCTTCCACGTCCTCCTTCTTGACGACACCAGTGTATTGAGGTGCCCATCTCTCATGGAGAGTCATAGTGGAAGTAAGAGATCGGATAGGAATACCGGACTCAGTAGATGAATTCGATGAGGCGGTATGAACAGATGGTTCGGAGCCAGAGTGATGACATTGGGTGGGGGATTCAAGGTTAGCAACCATTGTAAAGGAACTTAGGAAATTTTGAGAGGGATTCTGGGAATTTTCTGAGAGCTCGAAGGTTTGAAGGCTTAGGGATTTGAATTTCTATAAAGTGAAGAATATCGATTAAGTGAAGCGTATATACCTTATGGGTAAAGATCTGACGGTTGGGGTACGCCTCTTCAGATGTAATCGACGGCTGGGCTTCGCGAGGACATTTCGTATGGTGACCCATGCCCCTACAAACTCGAGTGCCGATGATGTGTCAATCTCTGGTTCGTCGCTGCCGTCTGCATGCAATAAATGCACATCCTATTTAAAATTGTAATTCATCCCGTGTTTGACTTCCTTTGCATGGTGGAAACTGCTACAAGTTGGGAATTAGCAGTCTGCTATCGTAGGAAATCATTAGCATGCATATGAGTCTCCTGAGAGCTTGAACTCAACACTCAATTCATACAGTTATAGTCTGCTGAGGGTTCGAACTCAGCAGGCAAATCCTCTAGCAACCTTCAATAAATATTCCCCAATATCAAACACCTTCGGGAATGCTAAGAGCTTGGACATAGCATTCCTCTACTATCTCCTCAGCAATCTTGACTTAGCATCAAGATCGAGCAGTCTACAGACGTAAGCTTGGATACGTTTCTCCATCTCCTTTAGAGCTTCAAGAAATCCAGAAAGAATGAGAATAACAACTAATTCATCCAAAGCATTGTCTATCTCCATAAGGCCTAGCTTGATGCATAACTCTTTAAATCTGGCCTCAGCTAGCGGTTTAGTGAAGATATCAGCAATCTGTTCTTCTGTGCATATATATTGGGAGTCGATATCCTTATTCTCTAAATGATCTCTGATGAAGTGATGTCAGATATCAATATGCTTCGTCCTTGAATGATGAACTGGATTCTTCGTTATGCACATTGAACTATCATTGTTGCAGTAGATCGGCACACATTCAGGAGGAATATCATAATCTTGCAATTGCTGCCGAATCCACAAGATTTGCGCACAACGGCTAGCGGCTGCTACATACTCCGCTTCAGTAGTAGATGTAGCCACTGAGTGCTGCTTCTTGCTAAACCAGCTAATGAGCTTGTGTCCAAGGAATTAGCATGTCCCGCTGGTGCTCTTCCTATCAATCTTGCACCCTCCAAAGTCTGAATCTGAGTAGCCACTCAATGCTAGACCATCTGACCTTGGATACCAAATTCCTAGACCCTTGGTGCATTTGAGATATCGTACAATCCTCTTAGTAGTGTCCAGGTGTGACTTTTTGGAGTTTGCTTGATATCTCGCGCACAAACCAACAACATACGATATATCTGGTCTGCTAGCTGTGAGATACAGCAATGAACCGATAATACCTCGATAGAGAGTAGGATTCACATCATCTCCTTCTTTTTCAAGCGCAGCTATACAGGCCGTGCTTATTGGAATCCTTAAGACTCTTCGTCTTCTCTGGACAATACTTAGCAATCAGGTTGCGAGTGTATTTCCTCTGATGAATAAATATCCCCCGCTTGATTGTTGGACTTGTAATCCTAGAAAATACGACATCTTCCCTATCATACTCATCTGAAAGTTACTTTTCATAAGCTTCGAAAACTTGTCGCACAAGTTTGAATTCTTTGATCCAAAAATAATATCGTCGACATAAATATGTACGAGCAATATGCTTCCTTCATCCTTAATACGAAAGAGAGTCTGGTTTATCTTTCCTTTCAGGAATCCATTATCTAGCAAGAACTTAGACAAGGTTCCATACCACGCTCTTGGTGCCTGCTTCAAGCCATATAAGGCTTTCCTTAGCCTATAAACTTGGTTTTCCTGCTCAAAGCCTGGTGGTTGCTCAACGTAAACTTCCTCCTTGAGCTCACCATTAAGAAAGACGCTCTTCACATCCATTTGCATCACAGAAAACTCATGATGCGCAGCATATGCTAGGAATAAACGAATAGCTTCCATTTGGGCTACTGGAGCAAACGTCTCGTCATAGTCTATTCCTTCGCATTGTCTGTAGCCCTTCGCTACTAGACGAGCTTTATTGCGGATGACCATTCCTGACTCATCTTTCTTGTTCTTGAACACCCACTTGGTTCTAATAACACTCTGATGCTCTGGTCTATCTACTAGATCCCAAACATGATTGCGCGTGAACTCTGCTAGCTCCTCCTGCATAGCATTCACCCAATCTGGGCATCGTAGAGCATCTTCAACTTTCGTAGGCTCCTCATGCAAAATATAGCATGCTAGCATCGCATTTCCTTGTCTCGTAAGAATAGGATCATTTATGTCACCAAGGACATCATCGAAAGGATGATCGCGTAGCCATCTTGGCTTTGGATTCCTAGGTTCTGGAACTTCAGCATCGGTCTCGCCTGCTGGGTTGTTGTCTACTACAACATTTTCCTCAGCAATCTTCGGGGGTTCAGCATTCTGAATCTCAGCATTCTGATTTTTAGCATCAGGAATTTCAGCAACTGGCAACTCAGCATCTAGAACTTCAGCAACAGGGACTTCTGCAATTGGAACTTCAGCATCCTGATCCTCAGCATTCTCCAAATGCTCAGTAGCGGCTTTGGCAACATCATCAGCAGTGCCTACACCATCTTCAGCACCTCTTGCTGGATCTGGGATCTCCTCATCGTCTTCATTAAGCGATCCTAAGATATCCAAATTATCATTAAGATAAATCGGATTGGTGGCCTCAGCATGATCGTTAGCATCATCGGCCTGATCAGCAGTCTGGTCACCTGCTGAGTGCATCTAGATTGGATTGTAATTACTCATAGACTTAGTCGGGTCAATACGCATATTTTTGAAAGAATTCAAGATCGATTAACCATGGACATCATTAGTCTCATGATTACTAACCACTTTCTCTCTTATAACTCTGCACACTAACATAGACTCATAAAAAATAACATTGCATGTTATTTCCACCACTCTGGTCGTCTTGTTTAATACTCTATAGCCTTTGTGAGAAGGGTGACCATATCCAGGGAACACACCTTCATCGGACTTAGGCGAAAAAGTATTAAGCTTTGACTTCCCATTATTGTGAATATAACATGTCTAACCAAAAGCACGGAGATGAGTTACAGAAGGCTTACGACCGTTATACACTTCATAAGGAGTCCTATTGAATCTGGCAGTGATTGCGCTCCTATTCTGAGTATAGCAAGTTCTCATGACTGCTTCGCCCCAACACTTAGCAGACAACTTAGAATCGGCTAGCATATACCGCACTACTTCCTTCAACGTTCGATTCCTTCTCTCTGCTAGACCGTTCTGCTGGGGAGTCTTAGCAGTGGATTTCTCATGCCCGATACCAGCTTCAGCGCAAAAATCCATCAAGATCGCGTTGCAAAACTCGGTTCCATTGTCCGATCTAATCCTCTTGACTGTAATTTCTTTGCTATTTTGCTCCTTGAGGATTAGCTCCGGTAGGATGAGCTTTACTTCGTCTTTGGTCTTTAGCAATTGAACCCACGTTTACCTGGAGTAGTCATCAACAACCATAAGTGTATTAACCTTTTTACTTACAATGGGTGGAGTGACTGGGCCAAATAGATCCATATGTAAGAGCTCTAGGATCCTTTCTGAATTGGCCTTCTCCGGGTTGGATCTGAATGATGCTTTGGTCTGCTTCCCTTGCTGGCAAGCTTTGCACACACCTTCCTTGCAGAAAGTCTCAGCAGGCAGACCTACAACAAGCTTATTTCTGGCTAGATGGTTAATGGTTTTAAAGTTCAGATTATTTAACCTCTTGTGCCATAACCAAGTTGTCTCTTCCTTGCTCAATGCTACGAAGCATGAATGTTGTTGACCGCTTTGCCAATCAACAATATATATGTCACCCTTACGGATGCCTCTATGCTTTACTTCATCTATGGCATTGTCAGCAATAGAACATCCAGTATTAACGAAGAAAATGGTGTACCCATTTTCGCATAGCTGGCTAATTCTTAGCAGGTTGTGCTTGAGATTGGACACTAGCTCACCATTGATAATCCTTAGTCCATTTTGCTCTATGCATCCTCTCCCAACCACTCTGCCTTTGCTATTGTCACCGAACATGACTGTGGGGCCATAAAATCTTTGGATGTCTGATAAGCTCATATTTATACTCACTTATCTATATTTTTCTCCATTGTTTCAAGTGTTTAATGTAATGTTTTTACTTATTTCTGTACATGAGTCTACTTTAGAGGGTGTTATGCCTTTGATGGGTGAATTTTGCAGGTTTTAGGCCAAATTCATTGAAAACCCATACCGAAAGCAGATGATGTTCAAAGGAACAGTCACGACTTCTTTTATAGATGGAATCTGAGCTAATGGAGCACATGGATGAAAAGATCTTTGAATTAGCTTTCCAACGCAACTGGAATCGGGTCAATC
>JAPKLW010006102.1:2842-18398 GCA_026898455.1 Plectranthus barbatus | reverse complement strand
AAGAAGAAGAACCTGGTGAAGAAGAGGATAATTCAGAGGAAGAAGAGGAGGAACCACCAAAGAAAGTTAACAAGAGAAAAAGGGAAGAGGAAGTTCCAGCAAGTGAACAGGAGCCAATTCCGAGAAATCCCAAGACAAGAAGGAGGATTAAATTCATTGCGGTGAAAGAAGGAGAGACATCTGGCAAATCTCAGAAAAAGGAAAAAGTGAGTCAGAAAGAGCAACTCAAGAAAGGCAAGAAGAAAGTGGAAGAAGAAAAGGCCTTGACTCCAGATGAAATTGACAATCTTCCCAAGTTCTCATCAAGCTACATAAAGAAAGGATGAAATTGGTTATGGAAAGGCAGTTGCTAATCGAAAGAGGCTTCAAGAACTTGAAAGTTTTACCTGAAGATTTGGTGAAGCAGATTGAGCAGCAGGGGTGGTAAAGCTTTGTACATCCACCGCCTTTTCCAATCACTGCATTGGTCAAGGAGTTTTATGCAAACTGTGAACAACCATCCACTGAGAAGCCTGAAATAGTTGCTACTGTTCGAGGGAAAGAAGTGAGGCTGAATGTTGAAGCAATTCACGAGGTATTTGGAACTAATGTTCTAGAGCCAGATGAGTTTATGGAGATTTGTTTTGCACCCACAAAGAAGCAGTTGGAAGATGCCCTGAAGGTGGTAGGACTCCCAGGAGCAAAATGGAACGATGAAGCGAATGATAACAAATAAATACTCTCGAAGTTCCTGCATTCTGAGGCAAATTTATGGCTGCAGTTTTTGAAAAACAGAATTAGTCCGACCACACATAATGCCAACATTGGTCAAGACCGCATCCTTATGATTGCTGCTATTCTGAAGGGCGATCCAATCAACTATGCACCATTCTTGGTTGATGTTGTTGGCTATTCTGCTTCAAAGGAACGAGGACCTCTCTTCTGCCCCTCTTTGATATCTGAGCTTTGCAAGAAATCTGGGGTTCCAATTCACGATGAGGAGCCGCGCAAGACTTCGAGGACTTATTTCAATGTTGAATATCTGCGCCAGAGGCATGAGGACTCTCAGAAGAAGGAAGAAGTGGAGCCCTCATCAGCTAACCAGACTTCTGTGCAGGTTTTGCAGGGTTGATTGGATGATATTTCTAAGCAAAGCACCCAACTTCTGAAAGAATTTGAGAGCCTCCATACCATGATGATGGAGATGCAATTTCAGACTGAAGTGTTGGTGAAGGAGGTGAGAAGCAAGAAAGCTGAAAAAGGGACGACTGCTGGAAAGAAGAAGAAGCCTACTTGAGGGCTGTGGTCGATTCTAAACTCTACCTTTTGAACAAAAACTCTGTTTTTAATTTGTGCTTGTGTGAATGTGCTGGGTGAATGTTTGAACCCGTTGTTTTTTTAGTTGTTTGGTTTAGGTTGATGTTTTTATTTTTGAATGATGTTTAGTTTGTTTAGTTGATGGTGCAAGAAAGTGTTATGAAGTATCGATAGTGTGTCTATTATCTTGTCTTGAGCTCAATGATGCGGGTGTGTGAGTAATCTCTTTATCCTTAAATTTCATGAATGATACTTGAGTAATTGAGAGTCAACCCCCAAGATTTTCAAGTTTAATCTTAGGATGATAGGCTAGCTTGAGGAACAAAGTTTGTAGTTATTTGGTTTTCAAAAACCTGATATGCTACCTGCTTTAGTTTAAATGGTACTTTAGTTGTGCTGAGAAAGAGAACTTGTGAGATGCCACCTACCTAAAAATGTTAGGTCATTTGAGACAAAATCTGAATGAGTATTACCTGAGGAAATTATTTAGGCAGTCTTTTCATCTTTGTGCCTGCAGAAGTTCTTTTCATTGTACATCATTTACCTTTGCACCTAGATTTGAGCCTTGAGCCTTTTTATTGATTCTGACCATAAAAGATGTGAGCTATTTACCCATACCCTCGCCCTGATTTGAGAGTAAGCTTGCTTAGGTTCTCCCACTTAGCTGTCAGAAGAAAAATAAAAGATAGTGTTATAATAGATTGACTATGTAGAAGCCTGAGAGCTCGCTTGTAAATAAACCATGTTGCAGCCTGTAAGTAGCATGTGTGTTTGTATTATAAAAAAAAAATTGGGGGGGGGGGGGGCGGGCTTATGAGTCTAAAGACATTTGTAGCTTTTCCTTTGCTATATCAAAAATAAATTCTAAGTGGAAGACCTATAGCATGCCCTCAAATTTATTAGTCACTTCTTCCATAATGTTCATACCTTAACCACAGCCTTACATTAGAAGCTCAAGAAGACCTTTTGATCTTGATGTGATACAATTTCTATTAGTGGAGAATGTGCCAAAGTTTGAAGGTGGTAAAAAACAGTGGCATCAATGATCATGAGAGCTGAAATGGAAGTTAAGTTTAAACTGTAGCACTTGTTAGCTATCTTGCTGAAAAGTTTTGCAGCTTTGATTGTCAAGCTAGTTTAGATTGCTTTGATTAAACTTATTAAATTGTGGTGGCTGAGGCTTGATTACTTAGGTGTCATGAATGGAATTTTTCTTCTTTACTTCTTTGGTGTGAACTGAGAGCTCCAAGACAAAAATATGTAAATTAAGTTCCTTTGTTTTGTTTGAGTCTTTGTTGCTTGGGGACAAGCAACATCTTAAGTTTGGGGGAGTGATAACTCTCTTAAAGAGTTATTATTTTGTGTTGAATTTGATTAATAACTCCTTAATATAGACTTGTTTTATAGGATAAATGATTTAATATAGGTTAATTGGTTAGTCTTTTAAATTTAGGTTTATTATATAGTGTTGTGTTAATTATGAGTTTTTGCGAAAAGAATTGTTTGAATAGTATCACATGTCTTATCATGCTGGAGCATAACAAGAGCATGAAGGGTTGATATGATGTAGCAGCATAAGAGCAGCATGATCAGAACTATAATGAGGAACCTTCGGGACCACAACAGACAGGATCTTGGCACTTTTCAGATCTTGTCCCAAAAGCAGGACACGTGTCACCCAGGAGAATTATCAGAGCTGGAAGGCAGATGGAGGAGCCACGTGTAAGGTTTGGATGAGGCTGAAGGGGGACAAGGGAGATATTTTCAGGAGGGAATAATAACATTGAAACACAGCTAGGAGAAGAGAATCAACATAGGAGTTTGAGCAAGGAGAACGAGGAGTTCGTGAGAAGCAGAAGTGGATGCGGCAACAGCCTTGAATAGTTTATCTTTATTTTACAAACTTATTTAATATTTCTACGTAGATGATGATCGAAAACATGAACTTGAATGCTATTTGCTTTTTATCTTTTGTAAGCATGAGCTAAACCTTTTAAGCTCGGGTTATTGACTGGGTCATCTTCTTGAATATATGTTGAAGTTATTCTCGTATTAAATCTGGTGTTTGATTTCGATTCTGGTTTGTTTGTCTATCTAAACACGACAGTGGAAGGTAGAGATCTCACCTAGTGAGACCGAGAGGAGATCTAGGATGAGGGAATCGTAGTCAATCTTGATCTCTAGTGTAGACATACATGGAATCTAAGACTTGCAAGAACACATGTTCTGAAATGGTTTGTTTGAAGGCAAAATCTATCATAGACATACGAAGGTTGGCAAGAAAACATAGATCTAGCGCTATGATGATAGTCTAGACAGAAAAGAGTGTGGTTGCAAGAACCAGAGTTAATGCCTGAACGATGCTGCAACATATAGGAGAGTAGATGAACAAAGGTCAATAACCCGAGTGCATGTTATCATCGATTTCAAAACCATAGTCTACTAGTTTATGATTATTTTGTGGGAAGAAATAGTATTAATTGTTTTAGCACTCTTTGGTTTCATTTTATATGCTTATTTGTTATGTTAGTTTGGAGAAATCGCAAAATACCATTATTTTACAAGCAATAGAATGTGCACGATTCACTTTCACTCCCGTGGGTATGATATCTGGACTTAGATCTGTATTACTTGTTTAGACATACGTGCACTTGCATATAATTTTAATAGCTACTAGCACAACAACACAGTTCCAAACTGATAGATCAGCTGGCAAGTCGAATTTGTTAAAAGAGGCACCCTCTACCTCAACCTCTCACCAGAAGGAAGGAGAGAGCTCTGTGGAAGAGCTTGAAGAACATATGAGGAAACTAACCAAGCTCCTGGAGAAAGCAAATGCCAAGACAAATGTTCCTCAATTAGAAGGCAAGAGATTTGTAAAGAGATCACCTCGATCTTCCTTCGAATATAACTCTCCAGATCACTTCAAGTTTGAATGTCCACGTGTGGTCTCGCATCATGTTTTAAAATACTTCAATGAATTTATTAATATAATGCAAATACTTTTTATGACTAATGCAACTTTCGACGATGATATTAATATTGTTGTAGTTATGCGTTAATATTTTTAGAATAATGCAACATTGGAGGCTATATAAAGCAATATTTTTCACGGAAGATAATGCAAAAGAGTTAGACGCAACATTTATAAAAAATATCAAATGAAACCACAAAATAAATTGCTTAAGATTCGAAATTCCGGATGAAAATAGAAATTAATTCTGAAATGTGATAATTTAGATATCAAATCTCATAAATTTAGAAGGGAATATTAGTTGATTTTGAAATATAGTATTTTAGGAATCAAATCTCACAAAATTAGGAGAAAATTTCGGAACTGCAAATCATTGAAAGATTTAATTTTCTATAAAAAGACCAAAAAACCCATAAATGTAACTTTTTCTTCGGTTAAATGCAGCGAAATTATGCTACAAACTGGATTGAACTTGTGCATTATATCACATCTAAAATATGGTTCCCATTACCACGTACCCCTATATATATGAATGTAGAGAATAATTTGTATTATAATAATATTATAATTTATCTAAATAAAAATCAAGTTTATTGTTATATAATTTACACAAATATATAATTTTATCAATTATTTCTTAATATTGTAAAATAAATCATTATATATTTGATATGTGAAACGCGCAATAAGAAGCTAGCATTTCAAATATAATCATTTCGTTCAAATTCAAAAGAAATCACACAAATTGAATTATTCAAATCTAGACTCTATGCATTAACTGCAAATTATTGACTTGACTAGTGTCATTACAAATAAATTGAAATACAAGTTCAATGAAAAAATAGCACTCATTACAATTGTTCAATTTGATAAGAGTTAATAATCTTACACGAGTAGGGGTGTAATCGAACCGAGTCGAGCCGAGTAGTGCCGTGCTCAAGTTTGACTCGTTTAGTATCGAGTCGAGCTTCGAGCTTTTTTGTCGAACATTTTGAAGTTCACGAACTTTAATCGAGCATAAACGAACTTTCTAAATATGGAATATATTTAAAATATCCATTATTATTTTGAAAGAAAAAGTTATTTATTGTAAATTAATATCATATTCATGCTCAAATTCTAAATTTTATCATTGTTAGAAAGATTTATTATTATTGTTACCCTTAAATTATGAAAGATATTACTTTTATAAAATTAATTATTTTATATTTCTTACTAATTTTAGCTAACGAGCTTGCTCACGAGCTCACGAGTCGAATACTATGATGCTCAAGTTTGGTTCGTTTAATAAACGAGCTTCTCAAAACAAATTTGAACGAGCTTTTATCGAGTTGAAATCCGAGTAGCTCACGAACAGTTTGACTCATTTACAGCCCTATACACGAGTAATACCCAATACAAGAGTAATAAAAAGGATTTTCGCAAAAATTGCAAACATTGAATTATGAACTATTTAAAATAAATATTGAAATAGTATTTTGGGTAATTTTATACCCAACCTTTTTTTCTCTCTCTCTCAGCATAGGCTCTTGAAGACTTCAATAAATTAAAATAATAATGTTTTTTAATTAAAATAAAGCCAAGTCTTCGTGTCTTGCTGGAAACAGCAATGAATTTCTTTTTTCATTTTTTGAAGAAAAATGATTTTTTTTTTTTTCACTTCTCTTGAAAAACCTTGATCACGTTATTTTTTTGCTGGAAACATATACTTTACATGGTAGTATAATTTCAAGTTACCAGTGGATGTGAGATATTTTAGAATTTTTGTAATTCACTTTCTTGCAAAAAAATCTTGATTTTAGATTAGAAATCATATTCTCTTTAATTCAACACAGAATTAATATTTTTGTCACCTCAATGAATAAGTATCTCGATTTTGAAATGCTCTTTTGCAGGTTGGAGGCTAGGCATGACAAAACTATGTTGATTTTTTTTTTTTTTTAATTGTTTGCAACTATATGAGGAGATTGAGCATACATGAATCAATTCTGTGAAATTATTAGAGGATTGGGTTGATAACTTCAATCAAAATGTAGTGGCTTTAATTTGCTTAAAGAGGACAGTGTTTTATAGTTCGTAATTTTTTCTGATAATTATTTTCTTATAAGAAAATGTAATTTATGAAAAAAGAGACTCGTGGAATAGAATCACCCTAAAATAATCCTTAATATTATGCTTTTATTCTAATAGATTTTGGGGTTATAAGGAGAAATTTAGGGGTAATGAATAAAATTACCCTAATATTTTAGGTTTACTTAATGTTCTTTAACAAAATAACTATTGGAAGAAAAAATAAACAATACTTATGAATCTTAAAAAGAAAAATTACTTGGGCTTGCGTAATATTTAGGCTTTTTATTACAATTTTTAAAATAATAACATTAAAATTAATATTGGAATAGACTTACATTAAAAAAGACTTGATCCTCGTGTTTCGAAACACAAGGGGACAATAACCGGAAATTTTAAAATCTTCCAGGTTTGAAATCTTGGATCAAAGTTTATGTTGAATATTATTATTATTATTATTTTAAATAAAAGTGATTATTTGTCTCCTAGAAACCCCCACAACTCAGCAGCAGAAGCTTCTATTTTCAAGATCAAACATAAAATAAGCAAACTTCAACTCTCATACTGCAATACACTGTTTCTGTGATTTTTCCATGTGTGTTTCTGTTTATTTGCCTGTTCTTTGTTGATGATTGAGTTGTGTTTTTCAATTGATTTGCTTCGTTAGAAGGGATCATGTTATTTTGGCTAAAAAAGAAATCAGAATAAGAATTCCTCTTTTTCTTTCCCACAAATTGTTTGATTTTAAATGTGTAAAAAGAGAGAGAGACTATTGGTTGTATATAGAGCTGGCAATTTCTGACACGACACGAGCACGCACGATAAAAACGAGCATGAATACGACACGAACCTGTTAAGCTCAAACACGAACACGACACAAACCCATTAAGCTCAAACACGATAATGACACGACACGAAAACGACCCGACACGATAAAAATTAACCTTAATAAAATTGTCAGCTTTACACATTGGACTAAAAAGTTTTAATACGTCACGAACACGCACAATAATAATGAGCACGAACACGACACGAACCTGTTAAGCTCAAACACGAACACGACACGAACTTGTTAAGCTCAAACACGATAATAACACGACACGATAACGACCTCAAACACGAATTGTATAGATATGCACCCCATAAATATTACTGCCTACATCCCAACTCAATTGTACATCCTTTCTTTTTCGTCGTTCCATTTATTAATCTCATTATTAAAAATAAAAAGTTATTCCACATTCATTAATAAAATATTAATTTTTCTTATCTCTATAATTCTTTATTGTGCCAAAAGCAAATGAGGCAAAATTCAACGAGGATAGAGGAAGTATACTTTTAATTGAATATTAGAGCAACCACTATGGTGGGATATTAAAAATTTTAAGATCCCGCTACGTGTGCACCACATCAATAATTATTATCATTTCATATTTCATAAGTATCTACATCAACATCCACTATCATTTTTTTATTCATCCACTTTTCGCTTTATAATATTCATGGGTCTCACTTGTCATAACAATTACTTAATATTATATATATATATATATATTTTTTTTATTGAAAATAGATAAATAAAATATACTCCCTCCGTCCCATAACATTAGTCCTGTTTTCCTTTTTCGTCTGTCCCAAACATTAGTCATCTTTCCTAAAATGGAAAAGTAATACACACCCACTAATAAATTATTAATTTTCTCTATCTCTACTCGCATTGGTATTTGTGCCGGAATGAAATAAGACTAATGTTATGGGACGGAGAGAGTAGTAATTAATGAATTAAATTACAAATTATTTTGTTTTAATATAAATAATAAAATTTGCTTAATGTAATTAATTAATTCGAGTTAATTGAATCATACATTCAATTAAAAAGTTTAATATTACATAATAAAAAAAGGTTACATATTGATAGATTGTACAAGTTGCAATTAAAACTAAACAATATTTTAATAGAAACTGATAGAAGAAATTATTAAATCAATCATCACCGCCGAATCGTGCCTAGATATGTTGAACAAGGTCGAGTTTGTGATGAGTTCTCTTGTCACGTAAATCAGAAGCTCTTCTGAGGTATTGTTCGAATCATCTAACGGCAACTTGATTGACTTTTCCTTCAATAGTCTCGCCAGTTGACGTTGACCCTTCCTTAACCCATTCGCTCGTCATTTTCCCTTTATCCTCAACAATCATGTTATGTAAAATAATGCAAGCAGACATAATATCTTGGATGTTTTTTTATAACATAAGCAATTTGGGCCTTTAATCATTGCCCATCAAGCTTGGTGGATTACCAGACCGAGTGTCTGAGTGGACGTAGGACGATTTAGTCCGAACCACTGTAATTATGTGTGTCATCTACTGCTTTATATTTTTCATTCGTCAGCTTACTCATATTTTAAAACTCAACACTCAAGTGTTGTAGTATATACTGAACACTGACACTAAGCGAAGTTGATGCTAAATACCTGAACGAGATTTGACAAACTAAGCTAATACATTACCATCATCTTAGATAAGTGCAAGTTTACCGAACTAACAACTAAATTTTCCATTGTGCATATATTCTGGGACCAACAAAGATAAATATACATTTAAAAAATTACTAAAAAAAATATATTTTGGTTGGAACAATTATACCATTTTATTTTAATATATAGATAAATTTATTTTCTTCTTACAAACATCATTTAATAAATAGTGCAAATTAGATTCTTATTGTGTCAACTTGTTATCATTGTAATTCTTTAAGTCCTAATCTATATCCGATTCCTTAGGAAAATTTTGAATTTGTATTTATATTCGATCCATTAAACTCAAATTTTAACCCACATAAATTCGATCCGAATGATCCAATAAATATATAATTAAGTAAATAAAGATAAAATATTTTATTTAATTTATTCTAATAAATTTAAATACATATCCATTATTGTCTAGGAATTTGTATAAAATTATCATAAGTTGAAAAAAGAATTGTCCCCCCGAACATGCAACATAAATCCGCCTCTATATTTGACTATTTGTTTTCATAATTGAGCATTGTTTTCATAGTTGAGCACGACTGGATTCGATTGCAAGACAACCAGCAGAGTGGTGGCGCAAACTGAGCCAATGTAGTCATTCAATACAAATATTTTTTATCTAACATATTTTATAATTCATTTTTTTTTTCAAAATACGTTATACTATCTGCATAATTAATTATTACATCATCAAAATAAAAATAAACCTCAAAATATATTTGAATATATTCATGATTACGCATATAAAAGTAATTAATATTTATTATATTTAAATCCATCCTTTTGAAACTAACAATATCTTATAATTAATTTATCTAATATATTTAAACATATCTATTTTATTGTGTATATAAATTGTCACACATAAATCCGTCACTAATTTTTGTAATCTTTTAATTATTTAATGATGAAATAATAATGTCACTACTTTTAAATTTAGCATTGGAACTTGGTCAGAATTTTGTGTGGAAAAAACAAAGGAATCCGTCGTTAAAATTAAAGACGGAATTCCATCGCTACATAGTGACGGAAAATATCTCACTCTTTAACTGCATATATATTTTCAAGCAAAACCCACATAAAGCATATCTATATATATGTAGATTTTGTAAAATGATTGCTAGCATATAAATTTCAACTTATGATATGATTCTATGTATATGCTCGATTAAGTTTTATTAAAAACACAACACAAGCGTTTCTCAATATTTGCAATGTTCTTTTGTTCATTATTCTTGTAAATATTTCTGATGGAGACGAAACAAAATTCACTTTGGAGTAAGTAACTCATGTGGAGTTTTTCATGTTACATAATTAATAATAATAATAATGATGATAAAAATAAAATGGAGGAAATAGTATAATCATTTCATTAATTATTTTGTCAACTCTAAAAAATTAACGAGAAACAATTTAAAGCTAACTAACGACTTTGGATCAAATTCTCTTTTTATTAAAGAAAAAAAAATTGGAGTACAAAATTTAAATCAAGAGAGGTATTCTTTTTCATTACTCGAACCCATAATTGATTGACCATAAACAAAACTCTTAATTGTTGCACTTTAAGATTGAGATTCTTTACTCTCAAATGATGTTCCATTTAGTACTCCGCCATTATACTATAGTGACTGTTTTATGAAAATAAGAATGAAGTATATAAAATAACAATATACTTTAGATGGTACGAACAGAAATCAAAATTCCTAAAAAACTATCATTATTAGTTAATTAATTTATTAATCAAGTATTATATAAAAATTGAAAACTAAATACTACAAATTATTCTATACTCTAATTAATTTTAAATTATAATAAAACACGATTATAAAAAATAATTAAAAAATAATAATTTTAATAATAAAGATGAGAATGGATTACCAAATGTGAATAGGACCTGGTCTTAGGGGCGGAAATTAGTGTTGACGAGGGGGCATCATACACATTTTTGTTTTTTCCTTGAATTTATTTCTCTCACGTTTTTCTCTCTCTCATAGTTTTGGTCTTTGATGCTCTAACTAATCTCGAATATTTACCAAATAAATATATAATATAATATTACCAAAAACTTGATGCTGTAACTAATCTCGAATGTATATATAAAAAATATAAAATTATATTCTAAATTAAAAAAAAATTATTATTTATTTTAAATTATTTAAATGTCTAAATAAATATCCAAAATATTTAAAATTATATAAATATATTTCAAATTATTTTCTTTCAATCAATAAAAAAATGTCTATGTTATCGGAAATTTAAGTTTGACACAATGAGAAATCATACTAAACATTTATATCAAAAATTAATTTGCTTATAC
Source organism: Plectranthus barbatus (assembly GCA_026898455.1). Classification (NCBI taxonomy): domain Eukaryota; kingdom Viridiplantae; phylum Streptophyta; class Magnoliopsida; order Lamiales; family Lamiaceae; genus Plectranthus; species Plectranthus barbatus. The sequence goes on along the minus strand of JAPKLW010006102.1, from coordinate 7,213 downwards.
AATAAGCCTTCCATTGATTGAAATGGGAATATTTATTGTGATGAGAAAATAAGAATAATTCTCAATGTTTCAAATTGTGATTTAAAGGTCAAGAGTTAATAAACATTTTAGTATAGTTTATATGTATTATAGGATAATTATGTCATTTTGCATATATTTTAAATCTCATTTTCCATTTTAACGTATATTATATGCATTATTTAAAAAAATTTGCATATCATGTGATTTATGCATTTTACATCATTTTATTAATAAACTTCTGCATTGTATCCCTTAAAATATGTATTTTATGCACACTTTGATTCATTTTACGAGAATAATTAAAATGCATATAAACTACACTATAATGCGTGTAATCGCCACTAATTTGCACACGAAATTTATTAACTCGTGAGTGTTAGATCACAATTATGGAAGATAGAGATTAATTTTATTTTTCATCACGAACTCTATTATCACCTGATCACATACACATATGCAGATCCGGTGAGAAAAATACTCCCGAGAGAAAGTTGCTTGATTTTGTTTATGATGGTCTTTGATAGTGTTCAAGTCGTTGCTATATTACAATGTTGTTTGGTTGTATTTTAGTTGTTTGTTGTTTGATTGTGTTTCAGTTGTTGCTTGATTGCATATCAATCATTGATTTTTTTTTCAGATCTAATGGACAAAATTCATTCTTTTTCTCACAGGAGAAATTTTTTCTCACATGATCTGACATATATATATCCCCTATGAGAAAAAAGAATGAATCTGATCTATTAGATCTCAGTAAATCAATGGTTGATATACAATCAAGCAACAACTAAAAAAAATCAAACAATATATTAATTAAGTAACAACTAAAACACAATTAAGCAATTGCTTGATTTTACATCAACCATTGATTTAATTAGATCTAATGGATAGAATTCATTCTTTTTTCTTACAAGAGAATTTTTTTTATATGATCTCCTCTCTCTCTCTCTCTCTCTCTATATATATATATATATATATATATATATATATATATATGTTGACAATTTTTAGCACGACACGAATTCGTATGATAGTAATAGGCACGAACACGACACGATATGTTAAGCTCCAAACATGAACATGATAACAACTTGACACGATAATGATCTAGCACACAAAAATTGTAAGTCCAACACCATTGAAAGTTTTAGCAACGGCACGATAACAGGACAAGAATCCGTTGTTAAGCTCTAAACACAAATACGATAACGTCTGACACAAGAATGATCCGACACGATAACGTTCAGACACATACGAATTGTCTGCCCTTATATATATATATATATATATATATATATATATATATAGAGAGAGAGAGAGAGAGAGAGAAGATCCAGTGAGAAAAATCTTCCCGTGGGAAAGTGAGAAAGCTGTTTGATTATGTTTAGTTGTTTATCATGTTGCTTGATTGTGTTTTAATTGTTGCTTGATTGTATCAACAATTGATTTATTTAGATCTAACAAATATAATTCATTCTTTTTTCTCACATGCGAATTTTTTTCACCTGATCTTACACTCTCTCTCTCTATATATATATATATATATAAATATATGTGTGTATCTTTGTATGTGTGTGCGATCAGGTGTCAAAATTTAACTTTGTATTAAATAGTAATAAATTTGTTGGTTCTTGAATAAGATATAACACTAATTGTAAGTGCGGAAATGTGTATTGTGTGGGGCCAGAATTTAGTTACAGTTATAAAAAGAAAAGTTGAGTTCATAAACGAGTAGGATAAAGGTTTATAGCACACACTTTGTTGAGGATCATGGATTGATCGTATGCGTGAAGATGAGTTGCAGCTCGTGTATGTGCGGGAACATGGGCGTAAGAGTTGCAGCTGTTTCTAAGTTGTTTTGTTTATAATAATAGCGTGAGCACGCTTTATTACTTTTCCCGTTTTTAGGTTGTTATATTTCACTTGCTGCGCACATGAGTTGTACTGAGTTTTCCTCTCTCTTTCTCCTTCGCGTATATACTGTATGTTGATTGAGCTAAGATGAGATAATAAAAATTCTTCTTCCGGTTTACTTGGTTGATTTAATATTCAACACACTTTTATGTCAACAATTAAAGTTAATTATTAGGTTTTAAACTTGAGTGCGTGAATAGAAATGAATCTATTGGGTAAAAGATAAGAGATAGCGTTAACTGTTAGTGCGAAAACATGTATTTTTGTAACTATATGGGCCCAAAATCTAGTAACAATTTCGAATTAAGAAAACTTGAGATCGTAAACATGCAGGGTGAGGATTCAATTCACAAATTAATGTACTTCAACAACTAAATACACACGTAAATTATTAACTCTTGAGCGTCGTGTTATAATTTGAAATGATCGAGATTTATTCTTATTTTTTTATTAAAAACTCTATTCTTATTAAAAAAGAAAGCATACTTAATATACTTAATTACTTTATAATCATACTTAATCAAATAAGCATAATTTATATAGTAAGCACATGACAATTATTATTCTTTATTTTTTAACAATTGATATTTTTAATCTCAATCGTTATGTTAACAAATTTTAATTTTAATATTTAATAGCAGCTTTTTATATATAAAGACATATTTATAGGTAGGTTTTATATCTTAATAGAATTAGTGTTATGTTTACTTGTATCAAGAATAATATAATATAATATTATTTATTTAGTTCATTGTTATAAACGACAATAAATACATATTGTGGACGTGGAAGTCAAATTAGTTTTACAAAATAAGTAGATAATATAATACTCCCTCCGTCCCAGTTAAATTGTTTTCATTTAATCGGACACAATAATTAAAGTATGTGAATGATAGTGGGTAATAGTGAGAGGAATATTTTATTGATGAGTGTGAAAAATTTATGTTTTAGATAATATAATTAATATTGTGGTACAAATGAAAAAAGAAATGTAAATAATTTACTTGGAATGAATCGAGTATTTGCCAAAAAAAAAAGAATGATTATAAACCTCGCTCATTTTATTCCTTGAGTCAACTTCTGAGTCAAACGGCTTTTAATTTATTATTTTTTCCTCTCTCTCCCGTACTTATTTGTCTTCGAAAACCGAATTAATCTCATTCTCGATTATTTAAAAAGAAAGTAGGTAATATAATATTTTCCGAAAATTGATTAGGGGGTCATTGGTTATCTTTTTTCTTCAGTCAACCTCGGAGTCAACCCACTTTTAACCTTATTTCTTTCCTGTATCACTCTTATACTCTACCATACACACTCAGTAGAAGCTAAGTGCTGATAATTGATATAATAATATAATATGGCAAAAACTTGCGTTAGGCAGGCCTAAACGGTTTAGGCGGGTTTTATCCTACCCAAATGGGTTCATCCATCCCAAATAGGGTATATTATGTGGGTTAGGGCTTGGGTTAATGGATAAAACCCGCCTAAAGTTTGGGTTAATGGATAAAACCCGCCTAAATCGTTTAGGCCTGCCTAACCCAAGACCTTCCCATATAATATTAATGGTGTGGTCTATTTTAATTATCATTCAAATATTTTATACACTATACTTCATGTCAAATATCTACAAAACGAGGGAGATCATCTTCTCTTTTTTCATACTACATCCTAGGAAAGTATTATGAAAAGTATTAATTTTTATTTAATATTTTTTATAATTTTATTTACTATCAATTAGATTAATTTAAAACATTCAACAGTTGGGGTCATTGATTCAATAGGCACCATCTAGGCTGCTTACTATTTTTTTCATTTTAACTTTTTAACTTTTTAGAAAAAATGAGATAAAACTTGAAATTAAACTTTAGATATTTGAAATTAAACTCAATATTAGGAATTGTGTTTATCTTTTGATAATAAATTGAAAACAATCATTCAACTATCTCAAAGTATATTAAAGCTCATTAGACTAAAATTGATCTTAAAATATAACATCTTGTAAAAAGATCTTAAGTTGTAATAGTTTAGGTTTTGACAAATGCCAAAGACTAGAAGAATTAACTAACCAAATATCAAGTTCGTAATGAGCCATAACCCATTACTCAGCTGATAGTTATGAGGATAAAAAAGCCATAATTGATAGATCAGAAAAGAAAGTTGACCAGCTGTGAGAAGAGCACCAACTAACTACGCCATCAACTGTATGTGAAATCATTCGTCACTTCAAATAGCTAGTTCAAATAGTTGATTCCTGACAAAAGCTAAACAATCGTGCATGTTTGTACAAAAACTCCCAGCAGAAAAGATGAGTTGCTTTAATGTAAATTTCAATAAATCTGTTTTAAAGAGAATGCTATAAGTACTCCATCAAAGAGAATCGTGCAAGGTTACTGATCAATAAGTTAACAATTTACATATCATATACGCTCAAGCTCTCTC